>RJWM01026851.1:0-27402 GCA_004363535.1 Dasyprocta punctata | reverse complement strand
TAAGGAATTAATATCCAGAAAATATGAAAAACTCCTGCCAGCTCAACGAAACACAAAATAAACCAATACAAAATGGGCAGGGAAACTGAATAGACATTTCTCCGAAGATCAAAAAGCAAATGAAAATGTTCTCAAAATCACTAATCATTAGAGAAATGTAAATCAAAACAACAATGAGATACCCACTTTACACCCATTCGGACGGTTATTATTTTAAATTTTTTAACTAAAAAAAAAAAGAACAATGTGTTAGTAAAGATATAGAGAAACCGTAACTCTTGTGCATTGCTGGTGGGAATGTAAACCAGCATGACTACTGTGGAAAACAGTATGGCAGTTTCTTATAAAAATTACCATATAATCTAGCAATTCTACTTTTGGTATATACTCAAAAGAACCAAAGAAGGTCCACTGAAGATTATGGCACCATTATTCACAGTAGCCAAAAGTGGAAGCAACCAGGCGTCCCTGGACAAATGAATGAAAAAAAAAAATGTGTCTTTCCACACAATGGAATATCACTTAGACTTAAAGAGGAAGGAAATTATCACATATGCTGCAACATGATGAACCATCACTTTAAGTGAAATAAGCCAGGTACAGAAGGACAAATACTATGAGTTCACTAAGAAGTTCCCAGTTTTCAAATTCATAGCTAAAGAAACAAGAATGGTGGTTACCTGGGGATGGAGAGAAGAATGGGTATGGGTATTTATACTGTGTAATGGCTATGGAGTTTCAGTTTGGAAAGAAGAAAAAAATTCTGAAGACATATGGCCATGATGATCACAGAAGTATATAAACGTAATTAGTGCCACTGAACTGCATACTTTTAAAATGGTTAAAATGGAGGGTGTGTACAGGGGTACATACCTTAATCCCAGCATTCTGGAAGGCTGAGGCAAGAGGATCACAAATTCAAGCCCAATGTGGACATCTTAACAACTTAGGGAGACTGTGTCCCAAAATAAAAAAATTAAAAAGGCACTAGAAGCCAGGCATGGTGGCACATGCCTTTAATCCCAGCACTCAGGTGGCTGAGGCAGAAGTGTTGTGAGTTTGAGGCCGGCTTGGGCCACAACGTGATGCAAGGCCAGCCTGAGCTACATAATGCAACCCTGCCTCAAAAAACTAGGGCTGGGAGTTTGGCTCAATGGTTTAAGCACCTGTCTGGCAGGCACAAGGTTGTGAGTTCAATCTCCGGTGCCGCAAAAAAAAAAAAAAAAGAACCAGGGCTGGGAGTTTGGCTCAGTGGGTTAAGCGCCTGTCTGGCAGGCGCAAGGCTGTGAGTTCTATCCCCAGTGCCGCAAAAAAAAAAAATAAATAAATAAATAATAAAAAAATAAAAAGGCAGTAGAGAGATACCTCAGTGTAAAGACCCTGGCTCAGTCCAGCACCCCCAGTCAAAAACAACAATAGGGCTGGGGATTTAGCTCAGTGACACAAGTGCCTGCCTGGCAAGGGTGAGGTCATGACTTTGATCCCCGATACCAAAAAAAACAAAAAAAAACAAGTTAGAATGGTAAATTTAATGTTATGCATATCTTATCACATTTTTTTAATTTTAAAAAGAGAGAACCACCAGGCATGGTGGCACATGTCTGTAATCCCAGCACTTGGGAGGCTGAGGCAGGAGGAACACTGTGAGTTCAAGGCAGCCTGGACTACATAGAGAGTTCAAGACCAGCCTGTACTACAAAGTGAGACACTGTCTCAAAAAGGTCGGGGGTGAGGGAGGAAGAGAGGAAACTTTTCAAAAGATTTACTCTAGGAAGTTTTAGGCAACTGCTTCACACTCTGAATGAAATTATGCAAGTATATGCTTTCTGTAATAGGGTCTAAGGCAGTACAATGAGATATAAAAGAAGGGTGGCAGAGGTAGGGAAAAATTAGAAAATTAATTAGAAGATATAAAAAATAGAAAATTAATCAGAAGAACAAAGAGTAAAACAGTTAATTTAGAAGCCCTATCAGTGTAACAGAAGACAAACTAGAAAAATTACAGAGACTGTGTGCTAAAGAACCAAGAGAAACTAAAGAGAATCTGACACAGATGGAGGGGAAAAGCCAGTGAACAGATAGTCAGTGTTCTGAAAGATGGATCAAGGAACAAGTGGAACAACAGCAATGAAAAAACTACAGAAGGAATTTTCTAAAAGAGAGGAAAGATGTCTTAGCAGATGAAAATGGCACACATTATATTCTGGGAAATTTTTAAATTTTCAAAATTGAAAAATGAGCACCCATTACTCCCTCATGGCAGTTCAGGGTAGTTCTTCAGAGTGGGGAATGTTATAGGCAGCTGAGTTAGATTGACTATTACAGGCAGTCAGACAGGGCTGGGCCCTCAAAGAAGCCAATGCAGAAAATCAGATATCTTGCAACTGTGGGGGAGACAGATACCTCCCACTATAGGCCATACCTCAAGACAAAAGATAACACAAATATACCCCCTAAGGATAAACACCAGGGACCTATATTCTAAATAGGTATCGATCACCTTGAGGAAGCCAACCCCCTACAGTATTCATGCCCCTTTGCTACATGACTCGCTTCCCCATTTGATCCCAATTTAATCAATTTTACCTGAGCAATTATACTCATAATCTTATTGGTTGACCATAGTCCTGTCCCACCTCATGCCCACCTTGTGATTTCCCATTTTTCCCCACCTTAGACCTGCCTCACCTTGCAGTTTTGCTCTATAAAAATCCCTAGAAAAGGCAGGGTCTTTGGCAACCCACTCGGGACGTTTTCTATCTCTCTTGGACAGAAGCTTTCTTTCTCCCAATAAATACATTCTGCTCTTTAAAAAATTTTGAAAAATAAGCTAGCGAAGTTATTAAACTTCTGGGTATAAGACTTATTAGCCAGAAGTCCACCAACTCTGAGCTGGCAGGTCGAATTTCCATCTGTCTCTGTAAATAAAGTTTGCTGAACTGCTGAGAAACCCAACCATCCAAATACAGGTTTTTTTGCAGCAAATCCAGAGTAAAATCTTCACAATACAGACTGTAGGGCTACGAAGTCTAAAATACTACCTAGCCCTTTACAGAAAGTACCTGCCATTCCCTATAATAATTATTCAGGGGAAAGATACAGGCTAACTACAAAGGAAAAAACAAGCAGGCCAATCTTGTTATACTCATCAACAGAATATAGATGACACAAGACAGTGAAACAAGGTTTATAGAATTCTGAAGGAAAAAGAATATGACTCAAGAATTCCAAAAGCAGTTACTGGTTTCTATATAAAATCAATTGAAAGAGCAGGTGTGTTGGCACAGGTCTGTAATTTAAGCTATCTAGGAGGCTGAGTTGGAAAGTTTGTAAGTCAAGCCCAGCCTGGGCAATTTAGGAAGACTCCGTGTCACCCACAAAAAAAATTAAAATTAAAAAAAAAAAAGATGGATCAATGGACAGACAGGAGACATAAGGCAATATGTGATAAAGTAAATACAAGGATGGGGATGTAGATTACTGGTTCAGTGGTAGGGTGCTTACTCAGCATGTACAAAGTGCTGAGTTCAATCACCAGCATTGGAAGAAAAGAAAAAGAAAACATACACATACACACACAAAAACAAATGTAGGTGGCACAGGCCTTTAATCCCAGCACTCGGGAGGCTGAGGTAGGAGGAGCGTTGTGAGTTCGAGGCCAGCTTGGGCTACAATGCAAGCGCAAGGCCGGCCTGAACTACATAGTGCGACCCTGTCTCAAAAAACTAGAGCCGGGAGTTTGGCTCAGTGGCTTAAGCGCCTGCCTGGCAGGCGCAAGGTTGTGAGTTCGATCCCCGGTGCCACAAAAAAAAAAAAAAAGCAAACATAGCAAAATGGTAACCTGGAGGGTACATTTACATTTCTTGGTTCAACTGGGTATGTTTACATTTCTTGGTTCAACTTCTCAGTATATTTGAAAACTTCACATAAAATACTAAAAGGATGAAAGCAACAAGTTACAGATTTAGAAGTATTTCCCTTTCAAACACTCCCCACTCATCCAGGGTAACTGTCAGTCATCCATTTCACACACACTCTCTCTCTCTCTCTCCCCCTCCTCTCCCTCACCTTCAAATAAATTGTCTGCTTTTATTTAAAAAAAAGTTACAGATTTATTTGCACTCTTCATAATTGAATCAATGTCAAGGTATTCTAAAGACTGAAGACCCAGACAGGTTCATGTATATGTATTTATTTATTTAGTTGTTGCTGTTGTTTTTGTTTGAGATTAGAGTCTCACTATGTAGTCCAGACTGGCCCAGAACTCACTATGTAGGCAAGGCTGGTCTCAAACTTGTGGTGATCTCCTGCCTCAGCCTCCCAAATTCTGAGATTACAGAATAATCCAGGGCCTCGCACTGAGCTACATCTCCAGCCTTTTTCTTTTTCTTTTCCATTTTCGTTTTATTTATTTATTTATTTATTTTTTTTTTGTACTTTGAGACAGTATTTTGCTGAATGCCCAAGCTGGGCTTGACCTGCAAACTTCCCACCTCAGCCTCCTAGGTAGCTTAGATTACAGACCTGTGTCACTGCACCCACTCTCTCAATTTTTATGTATATAGGGAATGTGCCACCATCCCTGGCCTTCAGAAAGGTTATATTTATACCTGTTTTGTTTTGTTATTTTGATACAAGTTCTCACTATGTAGCCCAGGCTGGCTTTTAACTCAAAATCCTCCTGCTTCAGCCTACGAGTACAGAGAATACAGGTATGCAATCTCATGTTCAGCTTTTTACTTTTATAAACAAGTGTGCATAGAAATGAGTAATGGCCACACTTACCTACAGATTGAGAAGTGAATGCTGCTACAATCTGGGGGCTGGCGAGGGCCTCCAGCCTGTTCTTCAAAGCCTCTAAATGTACACATTTTTCTGAGTAGTCTGGTGTATCAACAAGCATCATTAAGCTGTTCTGCATACCAGTCAGCTTGGCAGAAATCACAGCTATGTCCTAAAAAAGAACAGAGGATATTTATTTAAGAGATCCCTGCTACCTCAATTAGGAATGCATAAAACACATAAAAAGGAAACTCACAAAATAAAAAAATGGCCCATTACACATGGTGTTCAACATTACTAATAAATAAATGCAAATTAAAACAAGGAAGTGCCATTTTCTTCTACTGAATTGGGAAAGCATTTGAAATATTATAACAGTTATAATTAGTAAGGGTGCAAAGAAAAAAGATCTGTCTGGTATTATACACTGTCACACTGAAAGGTAATTTGGCAAGAGTCTTGTAGCAGGCACACACCTTTAGTCCCAGCACTTAGGAGGCAGAGGTAAAAGGATTGCCATGAGTTTGAGGCCAGCCTAGGGTACATAGTGAATTCAAATCCAGCCTGAACTACATAATGAGACGCTATCTCAAAAAAAGAAGAAAAAAAAAAAAAAACAGAGTCTTACAAATATTTACATCCTCTAACTTGGGTTATTTTCTTTTCTAGAAAATAACCTAAATAAATAATCTAAAAAAATAATCAGACGGAGCTGGGTATGTTGGCACACACCTCTGGGAGACTGAGGTAAGAGGATCCCTAGTTCAACCTCAGCTTGAACAACTTAATAACTCAGGACCCTGTCTCAAAAAAAAAAAAAAAAAATTGGAGATGGAGCTCAGTGTGAATATGTTAGGTTCAACTCTGAGTAAGAAAAAAAAAAAGGAAGAAAAAAAGAACTAATCAGAGGGACATAGAGATATTGATGTACTACTAATGTAATTTTAATGGTAAAATAAAAACCTGGAAGCAACTTAATCTTCCATAATAAAAAGTAAAATATAAAATTATGGGATACTCATAATGATATGTAGAAAACTGTGCAGCCACTAGAAATTATGTTTTAACTTGCCAAACTCCTGGCCCTATCTTTTTCGAGGCAGGGTTGCACTACATAGTTCAGGCCGGCCTTGCTCGAGTTGTAGCCCAAGCCAGCCTCGAACTCACAACGCTCCTCCTACCTCAGCCTCCCAAGTGCTGGGATTAAAGACATGCACCACCACACCCGTTTTGTTTTGACTTTTTTTATAATACATATAAAATACATAAGTACAAATGCATATTGATATTTGCATACATAGAAAATACAAACGTAAGTACAAATATGTTCAAACACAAAAAGTACCTAACAGGCTTAAAAAGTATATTACTAGGGTCTAGAAACATGGATGATTTCATATATTTCCTAATTTTTTTTTTCTTGAGACACAGCATCACTATATAGTTCAGGCTGGTCTTGAATTCACTATGGAGCCCAGCCTGTCTTCAAACTCGTGGCAATCCTCCTGACTCAACCTCCTGAGTTGCTGGGATTACAAATGTGCACCACCACACTCAGCTAAATTTTCTAAATGTTTCAAATCTCCTAAGGCATATATAATTACATTTATAACTAGAAAAATAAAAAAACAAGACAGTAACAACTGTGCTCATTTCAGTATTCAACGGATACCTATGATGTGTCAGACACTGCATTAGATATGAGACTGAAAAATAAGTACGGTAACATTGACAAAGATGGATTCATAATACATTGGAAAAGATTACCACACAATTTCAGAAAAATGGCATAAGTATTATAGAAACAATTAATTTTGGCTATGTGAAACAAGGAGCTAGCCGGGAAAGCTTTGAAAGAAGGTAACACTATGGTTGTGCCTAGAGGGACAAATTGAGGTCTACTCTACTGCAAAGAAAGAAGGCATGGTGGTACATGCCTGTAATCTCAGTACTTGGGAGGGTGAGGCAGAAGTATTGCCTCAAGTTCAGGGCCAGCCTGAACTATGGAGTGAGACCCTGTCTCAAAAAAACAAAACAACAACAACAAAAAAAAAAAAAAAATGGGGAAGAGGGAACAGTTAAGGACATCTGAGGTTTTTGGCCTAAATTCTTAGATGGAAACTGATTCCATGATAGGGGGCACAGGAAAGAGTAAATAGCTGGTGACTTTGAAAACAAAAAATTCAGTTTTTGATCCAGGCACAATGGCATACGCTTATAATCCCACCTACTTGGGAGGCTAAGGCTGGAGGATCACAAGCTCAAGGCCAGCCTGGGCAATTTAGCAAGTGCTTGTCTCAAAAAACTAAAAAGGGCTGGGAATGTAGCTCAGAGGTAGAGCACTTGCTTAACACATGCAAGGCCACACATTTAATGCCCAGTACCAAAAAAGAAAAAATACTCAGGTTTTGAGTTGTGTAGGGGAATCAAGCTGCATATATAAGGTCATGTGGGCAGTTAGTTGCATCAAAATAGCAACATCAAATGGGAAAAAGACCTATAATTTTCAGCTAATTAACATTAGTAGTTTAGGATTATCAAAATCGAAGACCACATTTAAATCTATTTTCTCCCATACCTGTGTTCCAGACACACAATAAGATTTATAAATTAGATCTATGAGGCCCTACGCATCCCAAAGACTGAAATAGAATGGGAGGGAGTACGGCTCCACTGTACTGAAAAGATAATGGTAACTGAGAGAGAATAATATGCTGCTACTATGCGGGCATGGGGCTATCTGGAAGGACACGTGTAGAAGAGAAACTAGGGGACAACCAGGTTTATAATGTATTTTTCTTTACAGCCTAAAAAGGTTTTCATAAGAGATCACCTCACTTTCTCCTTCACAACAGGTTTCAAACTATTTTCCACGCTTTGCAGCCTCAGAAGGGTTAATAACTTGCCAAGCTCCCACAGCATGAGGCCCATGAAGCCACATTCCAAGCTCTCAATAACCAATACCTTTTTGCCCCCACATCTTCTCTACCTGTGCAGTTTGCTGTGGCTCCTTCTGAATCACTCTAGGTTTCAGTCAAGCAGAGGGAACAAACTAAAGGAGCTGGAAGGGTTCAAAGCACTGCAGCTTCAGATCTTCCTGCTGGAAGTTTGAATGTTTCTGCATGCTATTGTGGATACCTGGTGAGGTTCTAATGAATGACTACCTCGTTTGCTTCCTCCAAACCTCAGGTTTCTGCCTCAGTGAGTTTCACAACATCCCCTAAATAAGAAACCTACTTGAAGCTGGGTGTGCTGGTGCACCCCTCTAATCCCAGCACTCAGGAGGTAGAGGCAGTAAGATCACTGCAAGTTCGAGACCAGCCTGGGGTACATAGTGAGTTCAAGGCCAGCCTGGACCACACTGTGAGACCCTGTCTCAAAAACCAACAAAGAAAGAAAGCAGGAAAGCAACAAAGCAAGCAAGGAACCTACTTGAGTCTTAAATGTCTCCTCAATATCAGCACTCAGTGTGCTCCACTTGTCTGCTTCCTGAAGAGATTCGGCAGCAAGTTGCATTCTGGACTTGACCTGGTCAATTTCAACCAATACCTGAAAGAAAAATGAGTGGCAAAAAATGAATGAAGTTCCCTTTTCTCTATGTTTCATCAGTGACTTGAAAGTCTCACGGCACACACCTATCTTCATGGAGCTGCTGCATCCCCAACTTTGCTCAGTGGGCGCTAAAGAGATGAGTAAGCTGAAGGAACCAAGGAAAAGGGTTTTCTGAGTGCTCAGTAGAATTCTGTGTTCAAATTAAGCACAATGGGACACACCTGTAACTGTAGCTACTTGAGAGGCTGAGGCAGAAAAATCACAAATTTTGGACTCTTTTGCTTTTGTTTATGTTTTTGCAGTACTGGGGATTGAACCCAGAGCCTTTGCACTGAGGTACATCTCCAGCCCTTTTTATAATTTTTTTTTTTCAGCACCGGGGATCAAACTCACAGCCCTGGTTTTGTGAGGCGGGGTCGCACTATGTAGCTCAGGCCAGCCTTGCGCTCGCGTTGTAACCCAGGCTGGCCTCGAACTCACAACGCTCCTCCTACCTCAGCCTCCCGAGTGCTGGGATTAAAGGCGTGCGCCACCACGCCCAGCCTATAATTTTTTTTTTGAAACAGGGTCTCAATAAGTTCCCCAGGTAGGACTCAAATGTTTGATCCCTCTGCCTCAGCCTCCCACAGAGCTGGGACTACAGTTATGTGCTACGATGCCCAGCTATGTTTGAGTCCAACATGGGTAATTTAGCAAGACCCTGTCTCAAAGCAAAATTTAAAAAAGAAAAGGATTGGGTAGGGAGGCTAAAGCAGGAGGATCACGTCTGAGTCTAGACTGAGATACATAAAAGACCCTGTCTCAAAAACAGCCATGAAGGGCCGGGGATTTAGCTCAGTGGCCTAAGCACCACGGTTGTGAGTTCAATCCCTGGTGCCAAAGAAAAAAAAAAAGAAAAAAAGAAAAAGAAAAAAACAACCATGAAAGAGGGAGGGAAGTAGCTCAGTCTAGAGTGCTTGCCTAACATGCACGAAGCTGTGGGTTCAATTCCCAGGGCTGCAAATAAAAACTCTGAGTTCAGGTTGGCCTCCCACAACTGCTGTTCTCAGCCCTTTGGGAGAGTGAATGCTTGCCAAAAATAAGAACCAACATTTAGGATTGAAGCCGAAATACCTGCATTGATTGTGATGTGTCCTGTTCAAATTTTTTAATGTCCTCCTTGACGAGAATCATTTGTTCTTTCAGAAAAGATGCCTCCTGTTTAAGGGCTTCAACATCACGGAGCACTTTGGGCATGTTCTGCAGGGCCTGGTGGCTTGTTTCTGCAGTGAAAAACCAAGAGCAGCCATGTGCACAAAGGGCAAAAAGCAGACCAGTCACCAGTGAGAAGTACGAAACAAATGAGACAGCAGAAAGGAGACTTCCTAATATATTACCAACCACACGGTGTTTGGAGCCTGCAGAACAAATGGGGCAGGAAGGGGAATGGGGACTGCCCAGAGCCAGGCTCTCCAGGTGGATGAGGCACGCCCACAAGCTTTAACTGCCCCAGCACTGCTGTCTGCACCATTGAGTTAAACCGCACCTTCCTCTGTGAGGATGAATGAACAGAGGAGATGCCAGCTATTGCAGAAGAGGCCTTAGTGTGTATTTTATCACTTATTGTCCAAGGTGATCCTGAGCAGCCATCTCTTTCTAGTAAGAAAATAAGCTCAGAGAAGTTGAGTCACTTGCCCAAGATTACACAGAGCTGAAATCAACACTTACGTATGTCTGGCCCCCGTGGTATTGAGTTTTTTTCCTTGTTTTTATATTCCTTTATTTTGTTGGGCTTTTTCTAGGTGATTTTTCCTCTAACCCCCAATGCGTATAGGAACATGTCCATCATGGTGACATTTCCCCACAATTCAAAAGGCTCCTACCAATTTCCAAATATTCCCAAGGGAAACGGCTTCTCAGTTCACTTTGCTAATACATAAAAAGCACTTAGTGTCTGACATATATCAAGCCCTCAAATATCTGTTATATTCTTAATACTTTCATTCTCACTCTGTGTTAGTGCGTGTGTGTGTGTGTGTGTGTGTGTGTACACGTGCACCATATGAAGTCTTCTTTAAGGACAAACACAAAGGAAGCTCTTTGTGATTCTCCCAGACCTGAGGGAGTTGCACCTTCCTCCCAGCTCTCAGGACTCCAGATTCCACTTTCTGTGAAGCAATCTTGCATTGTAATCTGTTTACCTATCTTCCTCACAGACAGCAAGCTGCAAAAAGATTAACTCGGTCCCCAGTATCCACATCCTGATACAAGCATAGGAGATGCTTCATAAACAGTAAAAGTCGCAAAGTACAACAAAGATTCTGCATTGAGATAACTACCTTTCTGTCCCCATTCTTAAACAATGGGCATATCTATAAAACAAAGTCCTATTTACAGAATTATTGACTTACAGTGGGAGTGTTTGTTTGGTCTAACAATGCCTAGCAGAAGGGCTGGCATGCAGTATTTACTGAATCAACATATAGCAAATAAAAGTCAAGTAGTTACATGAAATATTTGTTAGTGTATAGCATTTTTTACAATTAACTATCCTTTAAAAATGGTTAAAGTCTCTATTGAACCCAGGTCATCTTCATGTAACATGAAGATTAAAATGTTTCTCAGACTTGGTCATTTCTGTCACCTTTCATATGCTTTTGCCAAATATAAGGATCAGTTGACTATTATTTAATACTCTCAAAAGTGCTTCCTGCTGGGAGTAATACCGCACATCTGTAATTGAAGCACCTTGGGAGGCTGAGGAAGGAACATTCCAAGTTTAGTCCCAGCCTGGGCACCTTAGGACCTTGGCCAGAGACTCTGTACCAAATAAAAAATGAAAAAGGGCTGGGGATATATCTCTGGGGATGCAAAGGCTCTGGGTTCGAACTCCAGTCTGGAGGAGAGGGACAAGTGCTTCTTGCAGGGCTTGGTGGTGTACGCCTGTAATCACACACTTTCGAGGCTGAGGCAGGAGGATCACAGAGTTTGAGGTCTGTTTGAGCTACATACTGAATTCAAAGTCAAGTTGGACTATCCAGTCAGACCTTGTCTCAAAAAACAACAAAACATTCTTTTAACTTCAGTTTTAAAAAGTAATGTTAGGGCACTACCGGAGAAGGAAAACTAAAGTCCAAAATTAGTGTCAAAGACAGCCCAGCAACCAGCTGAGATTGTTGTACTTGAAGCAGTCACAACGACTGCTGGGCTCGCCTTCTCGACAAAGCTAGTACTGACATTTACTATCCAATTTGTGCACCCCGGGGCGTCCCAGGCCCAGTTCCTCTTAAAGGCGGGTGTAGGGGAGGGTCCCACGGCGAGCCCCCGGCGGCTCACCCTCCACGGCGTGGTTCACCTCTTGGATGAACAGCTGCAACTTCATCACCAACGTGGCTGCGTGGCCGTCAGCCTTTCCTGCCGCAGCCTCCTTGGAACCGGCCCTGAAGGCTGAATTAATCCACTCTTTCACGTCGAAGTCGTCGGCCAAAAACTTGGAGAAATCCATGGTGGCGCGTCCGTAGGCCTCCCGTCCAGGCCGTTAAGAGGTGGATCCTGGCAGCAACGAGGACACCGAAGCAGGGGACCCTGCGACAGCGCGGGGGGTGGCCCTCGAGACTACACGACCGACCCTTTAGAGACGGATACCAGCCCCTGTGCTGCCTCTCGGTCAGGTCTTCCTGGCTGCAGCTGATATGACCCTCGCCGCACGCCGTACTTCTTCCGGAAGTAAGTGGCCGTTACCATAGTGACAGCAGCGCTCTGGGAGTTTTGGTGAGCCGCTTGTAAAAGAAACACAGTGAGGCAGAGAGCTCGGGACAGGCGAGGCAACCCTACTTCTGATACTTGCTGAGCACTAAACCGTGTCCTTACTGTTAAGTAGTATTGCGCATTTAATCCTCACAGTCATGTTAGTACTGTCACTCTAAAACAGAGGCAGTTAACCAGGTTGTTCAGTTACCCCGCTAAAACCTGGCACTAGCGGGATTTGAACTCAGGCCAGCTTAGCCCTGGAGCCTGTACTCTGTTACTTTACTGCCTTCCTACAGGGAGCAGGGGAAGCCTACATAACTGCCCGGTAATCTCACGTTCCCCGTTTCTTGGAACACCAAGTGGTAACCCGTCCTCACGTTCCCCCTTTCTTTCTTGGGACTCCAAGTGGTAACCCGCCAGTCTTGTTTCTCTTGCTGTTTTTTCTGGCCTAAAGCAGTGTGAGACATCAGAAAAGAGACCAATCCCTTTGTGATAGGAACCAAAAATTTTTTCCAACTCTATGTGTATAGTTGCGAATAATCTTGCTATTTTTTTCATTTTCACCAGAGGCATGCTCTAATTCTAAATGCATACAATAATTCTTGAAAACTCTATGTAAGAACCTAAATCCAATAAAGTAGAAAAGTCAGTATATTAGCATTGGCTTGAGTAAATTGATCAAGAAGCTGGGCGGAGGGGCCAGGAGTTTGGCTCAGTGGCTTAAGCGCCTGCCCTGGCAGGTGCAAGGTTGTGAGTTCGATCCCTGGTGCCTCAAAAAAAAAAAAAAAAGAAAGAAAGAAAAGAAAAAAGAAACTGGGCGTGGTGGGGCATGTCTGTAAATCTCAGCACCTGGGAGGCTGGGGTAGGAGAAGCACGGTGAAGGAGAGGCCAGCTTGGGCTATACAGTGAGTTTAAGATCAGCCTGAACTACACAGTGAGACCTTATCTCAAAAACACAAAACAGAAGCCTTAGATGCTTCTAAAATATGCCCCGCTTCGAAAAGTTGACACTTCTTGTAATTTTTTTTCGAGGGAGGGTACTGGGAATCAAACTCAGGACCTTGTGTTTGCTAAGCAGGCGCTGTGCTGCTGAGCTATATCCCCAGACGCTTTTTGCAATTTTTATGGATAATTTACAAAAGATATAAGCATACTAAAATGACTTTTGAGAGCCATATTGTACCATGAATCAGTAATTTGTTCGTGTTGAGGACCGGGGATTTAGCTCAGTGGTTTAAATGCCTGCCTGGCAAACGCAAGGTCATGAATTTGATCCCCGGTACAAAAAAGAAAAAGTAATATGTTCGTGTTGAGTATGATTTTGTTCTATGGATATAACATTAACATCTGCTTATGTTAACATATTGTACTAACATTTTGTTTATCCACTTATTGGTTGATGGACATTTATATTATTTCTAATTTAGGACAAGTACAAATAATGCTGAACTTTTATGGATGTCTTTCTGCAAACATGTTTTCATTTATTTTGTATAGGCTCTTGGAAGTAAAATTGCTGGGTTACTTGTGAAGTTCATTTAAGACACTGCAAACTTTTCCTGAGTGCCTGTGACATCTTATCATCAACAATTATGAGGGTTACAGTTTCTCTATAGTTTCACCAATATTTAATATGTAGTGGTAAATCATTATTTTAGCTGACATCCCTAATGACCAGTGATGTTAAACATCTTTCCTATGCGCATCAGCAATTCTTACATCTTTTTTGGGGAAATGTCCATTCAAATTTTTTGCCCATTTTCAAAAGTTGTCTTTGTGCTGGGTGTGGTGGCGCATGCCTTTAATCCCAGCACTTGGGAGGCTGAGGTAGGAGGAGGGTTGTGAGTTCGAGGCCAGCTTGGGCTACAACGCAAGCGTAAGGCCGGCCTGAGCTACATAGTGCGACCCTGCCTCAAAAAATTAGGACTGGGAGTTTGGCTCAGTGGCTTAAGCACCTGTCTGGTAGGTGTGAGGCTGTGAGTTCAATCCCCAGTGCCGCAAAAAAAAAAAGATAAAAAAGAAAAGAAAGTTGTCTTCAGTATTACTGATTTGTCAGTTTTCTACATATTCTGGACATAATGCCTCTATCACAGGTATGTTTTGTAAATACTTTTTTTTTTTGAGATATGATCTCACTATGTAGTTGAGGCTCACCTATAACTCAGGCCAATCCTCCTGTTTCAGTCTCCCAAATGCCAGGATTACAGACATGTGCCACCATGCCCCACCTTTGTAAATACTTCCTCCCAGACAGTAGAGCTTTTTAAATTTTTTTTAGTTTTTTTTTGTGTGTGTGTGGTCTGATTTGAGGTACAAACCTTTTCAATTTTGATAAAGTCTATTATCATCTTTTCTCTTTTATGGGTCATGCTTTGGGTAATGTAACTAGCAATCTTTGCCTAATTCAAAATTATGAAGAATTTCTAAGTTTTCTTTTCTATAATTTCAAGTTTTAGCTTACATTTAAGTTTGTGAGGAATTTGAGGGTTTTTTTTTTGTATGTGTATCATGTAAGGTCTAAAATTTGTTTTGGTGGGGCTTTTGTTTTGACATGCATATAACTTTTTATGCAGATAAATTTTATTTCAAGATTTGTTGAAAAATTTCCTCTGAATTGCCTTCACATTTTTGTCAAAAATCAACTGACCTGATTGTTTCATTATTTATATGCCTATTGTGCTAATATCAAACTATCCCAATTACTGTTGTTTATAGTAAATTTTGAAACCTGTTAGACCTCCTACTTGATTTTTTTTTTTTTTTCTTTTTTTTGCGGCACCGGGGATTGAACTCACAACCTCGGGCCTGCCAGGGCAGGTGCTTAAGGCACTGAGCCAAACTCCCAGCCGTGGTTCTTTGAGGCAGGGTCGCACTATGTAGCTCAGGCCGGCCTTACGCTTGCGTTGTAGCCCAAGCCGGCCTCGAACTCACAATGCTCCTCCTACCTCAGCCTCCCAAGTGCTGTGATTAAAGGCATGCGCCACCACGCCCGGCTACAGATGCCTTTTTAAATGAAGGAAGTTCCTCTTCTGTTCCTAGTTTTTTTTGTTTGTTTGTTTGTTTTTGGTTTTTTTGTTTTTTTTGTGGCACCGGGGATCGAGCTCATAACCTCGCGCCTGCCTGACAGGCGCATAAGCCGCTGAGCCAAACTCCCGGCCCTGGTTTTTTGAGGCAGGGTCGCACTGTGTAGCTCAGGCCGGCCTCGCCGCTTGCGTTGTAGCCCAAGTCGGCCTCGAACTCACAGCGCTCCGCCTACCTCAGCCTCCCGAGTGCTGGGATTAAAGGCATGCGCCACCACGCCCGGCTTTCTGTTCCTAGTTTTAAAATGTTAGATCTTATAATTGTTTTTCTGTGTCTGAGATAATCATGTCATTTTTGTGCTTTATTCTATTCATATAGTAATTGATTGTAAGCTCAAGTCTCTGCTTGGTCGTGGTGTATGATTTTTATTTGATTTGCTTTAGTGTGTATATGCACGTGTGTGTTGGAGATGGGCCTTGCACGTGCTAGACAAGTGCTTGGATTTTTAGGCTTGTGCCATCATGTCCAGATGCTAGTATTTTGGTGAGGATTGTCTATATTCATATGGGATATTCACTTACAATTTTTTTTTTTTTGCGGCATTGGGGGCAATTTTGTTTTTGAAATGTCTTTGATTTTGCTATAAGACTAATACTAGTCTCATCAAATGAGTTGGGATGTGATCCTCTCCTGAGTTTGTGAATGAATCGTATTACTTTATATATCTGACAAAAATCAAAGTGAAGTCACTTGGACCTGGACATTTGTTTGTAGGAAGATTTTAAACTACTAATTCAAATTTTTTGTTGTAAATCTGTTCAGGTTTTCCACTTCTTCAAACAGTAGGAATTTGGGTCTAAAAAATTTACTATTAAAATTTTTGTCACTAGTTTTTTTTTGGGGGGGTACCAGGAATCAAACTCGCAGCCTCGCGCCTGCTAGGCACGCACTTATGCCACTGAGCTAAACCCCCCGGCCCTATTTTTTGAGACAGGGTCTCATTATGCAGTTCAGGCTGGCCTTGAACTCATTTTGTAGCCCAGGCTGGTCTCAAACTCACAACCGTCCTCTTGCCTCAGCCTCCAGAGTGCTGGGATTACAGGAGTGTGCCACCATGTCTGGCTATATTCTTTTAAATTTCTGTAGAATGGTAGTAACAAGCCGGGCGTGGTGGCGCACGCCTTTAATCCCAGCACTCGGGAGGCTGAGGTAGGCGGAGCGTTGTGGGTTCAAGGCCGGCTTGGGCTACAACGCAAGCATAAGGCCGGCCTGAGCTACATAGGGCGACCCTGCCTCAAAAAAACCCGGACTGGGAGTTTGGCTCAGTGGCTTAAGCGCCTGCCCTGGCAGGCGCGAGATTGTGCGTTCAATCCCTGGTGCCGCAAAAAAAAGAATGGTAGTAACATACCCTTCTTTCCTGGCTTTAAGTTGCCTGTTCTTAGTCTAGCTCAGTGGTACCCAAAAAGTTCTGGCATCAAGGACGAGTTTCATGAAGACGGTTTTTCCATGAACTGGGGATGAGGGTGATGGTTTCAGAATTACTCAAGTGCATTAATTTATGAGCTTGTTCTTCTATAACTAGATAGTTGCTGTCACTGCAGAAAACCATGCTTCATAAAAACTGTTGGAAATGGAAAGATTTTCAGTACTTTTGTGGAAATTTTAGGAGATCCCACCTTGACTTCAAGGCCACTGTCACTAGCACGTGCTAGTAATTGATCCTCTTCTAGCATGGGCAAATTAGTTCACCTGACTCATTCACAAATGAATTCCAGATCCATCTTTTTGCAGTTTGGAGGTGGGGAGTCTTTTATGATTGGGAAGTAATGCTCAGAGTCTTTTGAAAGCTAAGTAATCATGCACCCCCTGAGAAAAAGGTGGATCTATTAAAAATCTATTTTAGGTGAGTGTGGTGGTGCACATCTGTAATTCCAGCACTTAGGAGGCTGAAGCAGGAGGACTGCCATGAGTTCCCAGATAGCCTGAGCTACAGAATGAGTTCAAGGCCAGCCTGACTATATAGCAAGACCATGTCTTTAAAAAAAAAAAAAGCTGGGCGTGGTGGCACATATCTTTAATCCCAGCACTCAGGAGGCTGAGGCAGGAGGATTGTTGTGAGTTTGAAACCAGCCTGGCCTACAAAGTGAGTTCAAGGCCAGCCTGAACTGCACAGTGAGATCCTGTCTCAAAAAACAGGGCCAGAGATTTAGCTCAGAGGCCTAAGCGCCTGCCTGGCAGGTGCGAGGTTGTAAGTTCTATCCCTGGTTAAAAAAAAAAAAAAAATCTGCTGTTTGAAACATGTCAAAAGTTCCAGTAGTCACTCACCACCCCCATATTTGCAGTTTGGCTGTGAACGTAGCCACTTTGAATCTGCCAGTTTGAACAGTTGTAATCCTCCCCTGAAGTGACTGAGTTCACTGAGTAGAATGAGTGTGTCACATGAGTAAGCAAGTTTTATGACCCATTTTGTGTCACTGAAGTGTGCTGCCAGTGGTGACTTTTTCTAAAAGAAATCTCTGTATCAGCTCTTGTAACTCAGAAACTCTGGCCAGTGATATAACTTTAAGAAAGCCATCTCACTTCTGTGTATAATACACTATTCTGCGGCCATCTCTTCAAAGAGCTATGCAAACAGGTGAGTTAAGGGCAGGTACTTTAATGTGGATAACTATAATCACATCCTGCGAAACATTAAGGTCAGGTGACATTTTTTGGCTAGACAGCATTTCTCTATGGAGGACAGTGCAGACTCATTCAGAAGCAACCTTTGTCCTGAGTAGTGGACCCAGAAAGCTGTCCAGTCACAGCAGCCACACTATTCATGCATATACTGAGACAAAAGGACCAATTAAGCTTTCCTAATATGTAATCAAAGATTTGAACAGTTTTGCAGCTATGGTGTTGGCAACAAAAGTGCACACAACATAATCCTCATGCACATCATACCGAAAAACACTATACAAAAATAAGCACTGGTGCCTTGTCAACATCACTAAACTGATCAACCTGGATTGTGTACCATAGTGATTAATCAATCCTAACAATGTCATCTGTTTCATCGACTCATCTAGTTAGGACGCCAGCCAAGAGGAACACATGCTACCTTATGAATTGCAGCCTGTCCTAAAAGTTTGCAAATGTCCCTAACAGGATCAACTTTTCTCCAACAGTAAAGGACTTCTTAGCTTTAGCAATGCAGTTAGCCAGGAAAAATAATGTTCAGTACTAACACATTTGATGAAGTGGTCTTCAAAAGCTGCTTTTGTTCTTTGTAGTCATATTTTCTTTTGAAAAACTCTCAAGGTTCACCCTTTATTGCAGGGTACTTGGTCTCCATGTAGCAAAGTAATTTTGAAGGTTTCATGGCTTCATCGGCTAGCTGGTCGTCACCACATATTATACAAAATGTACTTGGGGAATATGAACACTGCAATGAACCTATAAGGACTTACAGTATTTTCTCTTGAATGTACTTTTCTTTTGTTGGCAGTTTTAGTCTTCCACTAGGTCTTGCCCACTTTCAAAATAAACTCTCCAGAGATGTTTGGTTTCTATTCATTTTGGCTAGCGTTAGCTTGTAGGTTTACCAAACAGACTGAAACAAGTCTGTATGTACTATGGAAAAGAGGTGGTAAATAACATAATTCAAGTACATTATGTCACCTGCCATTCTAAAGCTTGCCACCAGGTGCAACTCAATTGTCACTCGCTACTCACTAATAAGGTTTTGATGTCTGTAAGCAACTGATTATGGTCACTGTGCACTCAAATCTGTGCTAATGTTAATCTGTATTTGCACCTGCTCCTCAATTCTAGAATCACCACCTCAGCTCCACCTCAGATCATCAGAAGCAAGCAACCTCATAAGCAAACAAGCAACCTAGATCCCTCAAGTGCACAGTTCACAGTAGGGTTTGCAAGCCTATGAGAATCTAATGCCACTACTGATCACACAGGAAGAAGAGCTCAGGTGGTAATGTGAGGGATGCAGAAGTTATAAATGCAAATGAATCTTCACTGGCTAGCCTGACTGATGACCTCCTGCTATTCAGCCTGGTTTCTAACAGGACAGAGACCTAGGAGGAGTGGATCCTTGGTCTAGCTGACATTTGTAATTTCATTAATCACTTCAGAGAGTCATCTTTTCCTTTGTAAGATGGTGGGGTTTTTGTTTTTTTTTTTTAATTTTCACCAAAGGCAAGATCTTCCTGTCTAGTTTCAGTCACCTGCAAACTCTGGGCAATCCTCCTGCCTCAGCCTCCTTGTCTGCTAGGATTACCAGTGTGCACAACTACATCCAGCTTTTGTCAAGTGTTTTTTCACTAATCAGTTTTTCTTCTGCTTTCTTCAGCTTATAAGAGTAAGCTTTGTCTAGTATATTAAAGTGGAATTTTAGGTTACTGATCTGAAATATTTTCTAATTAAAAACTATTAATGTCCCCAAATTCTGATGCATTTTCATTTGATTCAAAATTTTTTCTATCTGGGCATGGTGGGACATATCAGTAATGCCAGTACTTGGGAGGGCCAAGGCAGGAAGATCACAAGTTCAAGGTCAGCCTGGGCTATACAATGAGTTCAAGACCAACATGAACTACATAGCAAAATCCTGTCTGAAAAAAAATTTTTTTCTAATTTCATTTGTGACTTAACCCATGAATTATATGAAGGGACAAGAAAAAAATACAAGGGAAAAAAATGGAAGGGCTGGGAGTTTGGCTCAGTGGCTTAAGCGCCTGCCCTGGCAGGCACGAGGTTGTGAGTTCAATCCCCAGTACCGCAAAAAAAAAAAAAAAAAAAAAAAAAAATGTAAGCTGTGCATTCTTGTTGAGCCGGGCGTGGTGGCGCACGCCTTTAATCCCAGCACTCGGGAGGCTGAGGTAGGCGGAGCATTGTGAGTTCGAGGCCTGCTTGGGCTACAACGCGAGCACAAGGCCGACCTGAGCTACATAGTGCGACCCTGCCTCAAAAAAAACCAGGGCCAGGAGTTTGGCTCAGTGGCTTAAGCGCCTGCCCTGGCATGTGCAAGGCTGTGAGTTCAATCCCCGGTGCCACAAAAAAAAAAAAAAGGAATCAATGCTTTTGTAAATAAGGAGTGGAAGAAGGGCTGAAGGGAGGGGAATAGGGGAATAAAGCAGCAGAAAGATGTACCAAGTGTAAGTGTAAATTCCCTATGATAACTGTTAATCATGTATATCTAAAATGTACAAATAAAAAATCCAATTAACCCAATGTTTCTCAGATTTCCTGTTAATTTCTAATTTCAATCCATGTGGTTATAAAACAGACTTTGTGCTAGGTGTGGTGGTGCACGCCTGTAATCCCAGCACTCGAGAGGCTGAGGAAGGAAGATTGCTGTAAGTTCAAGATCAGCCTGAGCTACACAGTGAGTTCTAGGCTAGCCTTACTGGCACAGTGACTCTGTCTCAAAAAAAAAAAACAAAAAAAACCCCTCTCCCTCAAAACTAAAACTTCATATGGTTTAAATAAACCCTTTTACATGTGATAAGACCATGTCTTAACTTTGTCCTGGAAAATACTCCATATGTACCTTTAAAAAAAAAAAAAAAAAAAAAAAAAAAAAAAGAGTACCTGGGCCAGGGAAATAGCTCACCAATATAAGCGCCTGCCTGGAAAGCATTAGGTCTTGAGTTTGATTCCCAATACAAAAAAAATAAATAAATAAAAGGTACCTGCAGTCATGGGTAAACTCAGTGATTGGTGGTGTTCAACTAGTTTATATCCTTGCTGATTTTCTGTCTAGTTCTTCTACCAATTTTTGAAAATAAGGTATTGAAATTGTCTGTCAACTATTACTGTTAGCTAGTCCACTTTCCTGTTGTCTTTGCTTCAGGTAGTTGGGGCTCTGATGTTAGGTAAATATATAATTTTTATATCTTACAATATACTAACATAATATATAATAAATGTACCTTCATCTCTAGCAATATTGTCTTAAAAGTTCATTTTGTCTGATATTAGTGTATGTACTTCAAGTTTTATCTTCTCCAGTACTGAGGATTAAACTCAAGATCTTTAACAGCTCCAGCCCCTTTTTGTTTTTGAGACAGGATCTTGCTAAGTTGCTAAATTGCTCAGGCTGGCCTTCAACATGCAATCCTGCTGCCTCAACCTCCAAAAGTGCTGTGATTACAAGTGTGTGACACCATGCCCAGGTTGGATGTGGCCGTATCTAGAAAATATAATACATGAAACAAAACACTGGATACAGATGAAGCAGGAATCAGGGATCCATTAAGTCTCAGGTGCAGGGGATGGGTTTTATTCCTGGGAGTCTGAAGCGTCAGTGACACCCTAGATAAAGACATCCACTCAAGAGTGTGAAATACAGATCTGGAGAGCTAGGCTTCACCTGGTGGTTTCAAAGGATTTGACTGCCAAGCTGTCTGTATAGATTTAAGACTCGAACTAGGCCCCAGGGAGCCAACGCATTTAAGGTACAGAGGTTGGTCAGTGACTAGGGTCCCAAAAAAACTTAAGATAGTACATTCACTGCTTAGAGTCAAGAATCCAACTGACACTTTATGAGTACATCTCCCCCCAGAGGACTTTCATCACCACCGTGATGCCCACAGCAGTACCTGAGTCAGGGTTGGGTGATAACCACACTCTGTCCAACTCTACCTAGGCAGAGTACCATTTTCTCCTGGAAACAGAAGGATCTGTAGGTGCATGCATGAGTTCATCTTCCAACTATAGCATAAAAAGCCTGTATTTTCATTTGTCCCATGACAAGTTCTTCATAGGCATAGGTGGTTATGATGGGTACTCCTTGAAGACTTTATGTAACAGCTATGGAGTCTATAGAAGCTAAGAACCCTGAATATCATTTTGGATTAAAGTTAAGTCTTAGATGAATTATGTCAAATGAAGAACCTACCACCAAGGTTTGTTGTTGTTGTTGTTTTAGAGACAGGGTCTCACTATGTATTTCGGGCTGGCCTTGAGCTCACTTTGTAACCCAGGCTGGTATTGAACTTGCAACAATCCCCCTGCCTCAGCCTCCTAGAGTGCTGGGATTTCAGGTGTGCACCACCACACCTGGATTCCCCACTTATGTTTTATAAATCTTCATATTTGCTTAAAAGTCAGCAAACCCATTCCCACCAAATACTGTTGGCAGACCTTTTTTTTTTTTCCTTTTGGAGACAGGGTCTCACTGCATAGTTAAGGCTGGCCTTGAATTCACTACAGCAGCCCAGGCTGGTCTCAAACTTGCAGTGATCCTGCCTTAACCTCCTGAGTGCTATGATTACACGTATGTGCCACCACACTCACCCAGTCAAAAAATATGTCAATTCCCAGCACTTGGGAGGCTGAGGTAGGAGGAACATTGTGAGTTCGAGGCTGGCTTGGGCTACAACGTGAGTACAAGACCAGCCTGAGCTACACAGTGTGACCCTGTCTCAAAAAACCAGGGCTGGGAGTTTGACTCAGTGATTTAAGCGGTCTGACAGGTGCGAGGTTGTGAGTTCAACCCCTGGTGCCGCAAAAAAAAAAAAAAAAAGTCAGAGCACCAGACCTCGTGACTAAGAGCTCTGAACAGAATATTAGTTTCTGAAGCGGAATCCTGCCCAGACTTCTCAGCTCTTCCTCAATCCATCTCAGCCAGGCTCACATTCCTTCTCCTACTGATCTGACCAAGCAGGACTTGCTAAACATGCACATCAAAGTTCCTAGGACACAGCAGGCACTAAGAACTATTTATAAGCCTGAATTTCCCCCTTCATGTGTAAGTGTAACACACTTTCAGGTTTCCTCAAATTTTCAGCGCTTTTCTCTTCACTGAGGCAGGTAAAACTCTATGTCCTTCATCAAATTTTCCTTACTTCTTCACAGGAGAAAATTCTCTTGCAGTCTATCACCCTAAATGCAATTGGCTCTGTATCTCCTATTTACTCAACATTCCACAAGGCAGATTCACTACACGGTATTTATTCAATGGCTTTCTATATTTAGTCACTACTTAAATCACTGCTGAACTCTTTTCCTGTCTATCTACATCAGAGTTCCCCATCTCTCATTGTGAAGTCAACAGACGAGGGCTGACCTGCTATGATTTCTAACTAACGTGGTTATCACAAAGAGATTTGAGAAAATGCTTGTGAAGAAACAGGAGGACAGAAATGAGGGTCCTGAGTAAGGGCCCAGACAGGCTGTTCAACCCAAGGAACCTGAGGCCTGTGCAAGGCCTGGGGTCTGCTTTCCCCATGCCCCACGGGGTCCGACAAGGGCAACTGTAAGGCACAGTGGTGAAGGACATGATTGGCTCACAAAGTGTGGTCTTCTGGTCTTGCAGCAGTCTCTCAGCTGGAATCAGTGCAACAAGCATTCTATTTAGGAAATCTTCCCCAAAACATGCAAGCAGCATTCTTGAATGAAAATGGAGACAAGGTCTTTCTTGGAAGAGAGTGCCTCAGATGACACTCTCTGCCCCAAGACCAACCAGGTCCCTTTCAAGGTCCCTGAGAACTGCAGCCTGGGAGCAACCAAGACTTTCAGAGGCTGACAAGGCACAGAGTGGATGAACGAACAGATAACAATACATGAAAAAAACTTTGGCTTATAAAACCTACAACCTGAGGCAGGGACATCAGTGTCCACCAACATGCAGAAACAGGACTGGAGCAGAGATGGTCATCAGAAATGCTTTGGCATCTCCCACACTGCCCACATTCCAAGCCCTGCTTTCCCCACCTCCCAGGTCCCTGACAGTACACAGGCACAGGATCTGCAAAACAGGTCAGAGGTTGGCATTCAGAGCCTAACATCAGGGATAGAACTCTTGGCACTCTGCACGAAATCACCATGACTAAGTCCCAAGAAAGACAGCAACAGAATGTGGTCAACGCTTGACTTGAAGGGTCCATCTTGTGAAAAGTTAAGCTGCCCCCAAGACAGCCAGGTCAGGAAAGTCTTTCACTTCTCCTACTTCGCTGAACGGTTGTCCACCCTGGTTAAATGTCAGCTTATACCGTAACCGGATAGGTTCCTGGAATATGAGAGATATGAGATATTAAATTAGACAGGAGCAACACAGAAGCCAGCCCAGAGAAAGCATTCATCCACCCAGGAGTCGCCAAGAAATAACCTAAATGAGGATGATCTGGACACCCTGGCCTAGCCCCTTTGGAACTACAAACATAAGCTCTTGGGAGCATTCTGTACTTCTTCAGGCCTGAGATTCAGAAGGATTCACTAAGAAAGTCAAATATCCTCCTTCAGAGGACTCCATGGTATTAGCGTCACTTCCTTGGTTCCCAGCTACAACAATCCATCACTGATCTACTTTTATTTTTTTTTTTTTTTTGCGGTACCAGGGATTGAACTCACAACCTTGTGCCTGCCGGGGCAGGCGCTGGAGCCACTGAGCCAAACTCCCAGCCCTTGATCTACTTTTAATAAACCCCAAAGAAAATCAGACTCTAGCAAGGGATGTTCTATACCCCACCCCTCCCAACCCAAGACTTTATAGCAAGGCCACAGACACCTTTCTCCAGCGACACAGTGCCCTCCCTACAGTTCAGGGGTCCCCACTTCCCTGCTAGCAAAGACACCAGAACATACTTTGTGTGGATTGTCAAGCAGCAACATCTGAGATATCACAGCTGGAGGCATCAAAGGACTGAATGCAGGAAGCTTGGAGCTGGATGCTGGCTGCAGCTTCACTCGCATTGACTGTCAGGGGGAAAACCCAACATATAACTCATCCTTGACAAGTTACAGCTTCAGTGAAGGAGATCAGGGAAATAGGAGCTCAACCTTCACACCACCCCTCAAAGAAGAAATGAACTTACAGGTGTTCACATAGACAGTTCCCACTAATTAATGAAGAGATCTAAACAGTTGTTCCTTCTATATACCTGAAGATGCATGGTCAATGGTTGGCATCTGACAAGCACCATAAATAGCTAGTGCACATCTTGAAGCAAAGTGTGGTGTCTCATGCCTATACTCTCAGCATTGTTGCAGACTGAGGCAAGAGGATCATGTTTTGAGCCCAACCTAGGTAACTTAACAATACCCTGCCTCAAAATAAAAAAGGGCTGGGAACATAGCTCAGCACAAAGGCCCTATATTCAATCCCCAGTACTGCAGTAAACAAACGAGCTAATTTTCACTCTGCTTCTTATTAGCCCTGGGACCAAGGGCAACATATTTAACTTTTGAGACTTGTAATGATAACTCATAATAACAATACATATGCTAGGCATAGTGGCACATGCCTATAATCCCAGCACTCAGGAAGCTGTGGCAGAAGGATTCCCATGAGTTCAAGGTAAGCCTGGGCTACGCAGTGGGTTCCAGGCCAGCCTGGACTACAAAGAAAGACCCTGTCTCAAAACAAAAAACAAAAACAAAAAAACTATATACTCTTCAAGTCTACCATGAAGATCAGAGAACACATGTCTTAGTATCTGCCTTGACTCTTTCCCTTTAGTACCTGCCCTTTCCCCTGTGACTGTTATGAGTAGGCCCCTACTTCCCTTGGGAAAGGGTGGACATATATTCCAAATTGCCCAGATACTTAATTTCCCTGGTCACAAGTTATTGGTCCAGTGTAGGCAAGTAACATATACAAAGCCAATCAGATCCCTTTCCTGGAGAGGCAATATGTATGCTTCCCAATAGGTCAGAGTTCCTTTTTCGCTTTTTTAAGGGATGGCGTCCATGTTGCCCAGGTTGGTCCCCAACTATCCTCCAACTTCAGCCTCCCCAGTAGCTACGAAACAGACATATACCCCTACCACTGCACCTCCCTTTGAGTTTTCTTTCTGTCATTACAAGAGTTAAAGACCATGTAACCCTAGAGCTGCTGTAGTCATGTTCCTGCTTTGTGGAAGACTGTCAGAGAATAGTCCCAAAAAGGAAAGCATCATCAAGAGATGGAAAGAGATTCTTCTGGAATTATTTACAAACCTACCTGATCAACTCATAAATCTTAAGTCAGATATTCAGGAACTCCTGGTTAAGTGGGGCACTAAAATTCCTATTTTATCTTCAAACTAGTCTAAATGCAAATTATCTTCTTTTATCTAACTAACCATGTCCCAAAGAAGGACCTGTGCTCAACAATGAATTTTCAGTCATGAAAATTTCAAAGAAGCTAGCCAGCAGCAAGCGACTCACCTTTGGCACTGCCACTTGAAACATGATGTCCCAGACAGGTTGGGTAGCAGTGCTCATCATGGTCAGCAGTAACACTTGCACCTCTGGGTGGCCAGGTGCCCCCGTCTGGGAGAAGTGCAGCAGAATTCTGAAGCCATTCCGGTCATACACAATAACAGGAGGGAGGCTGCCTGGCAGAGAGAGACCCAACCAGAAGGGTTAGTACCACTATCAATTTCCATGACAGCCAGGCTTGAGAGAGATGTGCATATTATCACCCATGCTGTTGTTTCTGCAGTTCTTCAACTTAACCCTTCCGTACCACCATCCAAGTCCCTATCATCCCTCTGGACTCCTACTGACCTCTCTTCATCATTCAACCATCCTAAGCACATTACCAGGTTTTTTACAAAATCACCTTTTCAAAGGAAACACAACTATGATTAAAATAATGCATGAACATCACAGAAACTACAAAATGCCAAGAAATAAACACTCTTTGGACTACCCCAGAAATAAGTGTACAAACACTTTGGCTTATTTCATTCTGGCCTCTCTTGTACAACCACCTACATATGACTATACCCATCCTTGTATTTAGTTTTACAAAATTATAAAGAGAGTAAACCTCAAGATTAATAGATACAATGAAAATCCTAAAAAGATTATTTTAATTTAGCTAAGAAGTGATTCTAATGTTAATGCAAGGCAGGAGGAGATATACATGAGACTAACCAACAAATAAAAAGGTCAGCAATACAGTACTGTTATTTGTATTGTGAACAGAGATGAAATCAGGTATAAAACAGAGCATGGGGAACAGACCCAAATACAAGAATTTAACATAAAAGAAACACATTTAACATAAAGAAAAAATACTCTGAAAATCAGCAGCTGATTCAATAAATGGCACCCAGCTGGGAAAGGTGGCACACACTTGTAATCTCAGCACTTGGGAGGCTGAGGCAGGAGGATTGCCATGAGTTCAAGGCCAGCCTGGGTGATACAGTGAGGTCAAGGCCAGCTTGGACAACACAGCAAGACTCCATCTCAAAAAAAATTAAAAAAAAAAAAAAAAAAAAAAAAAAAAAAAAAAAAAAAAAAAAAAAAAAAAAAAAAAAAAAAAAAAAAAAAAAAAAAAAAAAAAAAAAAAAAAAAAAAAAAAAAAAAAAAAAAAAAAAAAAAAAA
>RJWM01026850.1:0-27581 GCA_004363535.1 Dasyprocta punctata | reverse complement strand
CTAATGAAGATGTGTACAAGATTAACAGGCACAATTAGAAAGAAAGGCTTTTTGTTTCATTCCATACAGGATCAGCTTCTTATTGCACTTATTTATAATACCTTCACACTTTCAAAGTCAAGGAACACAGAAAGGGAACACAGCATGCTAGAGCACATCCCATGTAATTATCTTTGCAGGAAAATGAGGACAAAAGTATGAAATAAATCTCTGTGCCCACTGAACAGTGAAAATCCACAAGAAACAGAAAAATGCCTCTAAGTTTGTATTGAAACCTAGTGCTCTTTTAAGTTGTCTTCATAAACCCTGTGTGATCATCAAGAATGTGGTTAAGTCTCATGGTTAGCATTTCTGATGCAAAATAACAGTATTTATGGACTCTGTTACATCACATTCTCAGCATGTTTCATAGCCTTAACTGCCAAGATCAGAAGGTCAGGTTGAAGAGGAGCCCATTGACTAAACATCTTCATCCACGAGTGAAATGGGACAGGACCCCAAAGATCTGCAGGACACTATGGCATAGCTGGGGAGCCAACCACCAGGAGTAGCTCCTGTGAATGCTCCCTGACCTGGAGCCCTGGTTGGTCAACAGACGATGCCCTTGACCACCCAACTTTAAAGAAAGGATGCCTTTTGCCTTGCCCATTGCCATTGTGGCCAGAGGCATGGAGGATACTATTCCCCAAACATGAATGAAGTAATAGTCCCAAAACTCATTTAAATCCCAGGCAAAATCAAGGACACTGGACTTTCAGTCTCTGCAACTGGGCAGAGGTCCTTTAGCCAGTTACCACCTCTGATACAGTTTGGCAAGACTGTGAGTACAAGGTGTATGACTCACTCCTGCAGACAGAGATGTCCTAGTACCAAGAGCCACCACCCAAGTTCAGCCTGACCCGAGGTCTACACTGGGCACAAGAATAGAGCTGAGCACCCATCAATCATTAAATAGACCACAAGAACATTTGGAGCACCAGGTATGACACAGATGCACACATACAAGAGTCATTGTGTTTGTCTTGTGCCTGACATCTGTAAGGCCTCAAGTCACCAGGGAAGGAGGGAGGAATGGAAAGACACGTGGAGGGAGAAAGGAAGAGACAGAGGAGAGAAGGAGAAACAGAGAGAAGAGAGAGGCAGAGAGAGAATGAGGGCAGCAGGAAAGCCATTTGAAACAACTAAACAAAGTCTTTAAAACAGTAGTAAAGTCTTTGAAACAACTAAGCAAAGAGAAAATGACCTAAGGCTTGACAAAATCTCCCAAGTCCCATCTTGCACTTGGGAGACAAGGCCTGCAACTTGGGACTCCAGCACTGAGGGGAAATTATAGAGAGAACACTGGCAGGTTCAGCTGTTTCCCCAGCTGGCACAGACAGACAGGTTTGAAGGGTCACCACATCTCTGAGGTCAGGCCAACGGCCAAGGGAGAACCACAGACAGCTGCCATCCCATCGTGGCCCTGAGCTCACCATCACCTTCGCTTGAGGGTAGGAGCTGTATCTAACCAGGGTTCCACACCAACCGTGAATTTCTGCCATCCCACTGCCTCCAACAGGCCAGAGAGCTGCAGTGATCATGTCCCAGACCTCCTCAGTCAAGTAAACAACCAATTCCCCACCTGCTCTGGTCTTCTGTTTCCTCACCTGGAAAGCAGCAAGGTAAATTACCCTTGCTTCACTAAGTTCTATGAGTGTAAAGCTAAATAGCGTGGAAAACAACTTGCTAAATGGTCAAGAATTGTGTGAGTATAATGTGGCGTTGTATCTGATGACAAGGGAGAGTCTCGTCCAGTTATATCAACACCACAGACTGGATCTTCTGGGAAATCTTCCAGGATAGCCTGAAGATGCTGGAGAGTACATACCAATAATCTTTAAATATACATCTGAGCTCATGAGAAATTAAGATTTCCAAGGGGCAAAAGCAGGAGGGAGCTGAATCCAGACAGGGACATTGATTAGTGCTAGGTGTTCGTACCCCTGTGGGTGTAAGAGAACAGCCGGTACAAAGTAGCTACCTCAGGTACCCTGCAGCTACCTCAGTACAGAAAAGACTAGGAGGAAAATTCCCACAGGCAGGGAGACATCAAGGAAATATGTTTCTTCTGGCCTGGGGTTGGCGGGGTGGGGCATGGAATATGTTCCATACAAACGCAGAACCACAGCTTTCCAGTGAGTTGAGATTTATGTGCATGTCACCACGTGTGGTCAGAGGCCCCACAAAGAAAAGTCAGAGTTGTCCTGGGCAGGTAGTGTCCTGGCACCTGTCAGAAGCAAAGGGAAAGGTCTTAAAAACCCAGGATTTTTGACATTTTCACAAGTTTCCTCCCCTGAACTAAAATTGCAAATACAGGAAACAAGCTACAGTGAGGAAGAGTCCCCAGAAACAAACTAAAGAATTTGGTTCCCAAGAACATCGGAGGGTAGGCTTGCAAAATTCAAGTGTAAAATCCAAATACTGACGATCTCGAGATCAATGAGAGGTGTGTCAGCAGAAGGGCAAAGGCTTGCAGCGCAGTCCAGCTGGGACTCACAAGAGGACGGCGGTGGCACCTTCTTCCTCATCCTGGATGCAGAGGCTCGTCCTCGAGGGTTCCCAGAGAGAAGCCTGCCTCTCCTGCACTCCTTGCTTCTGGCAGTGACAGCACCACTGGGCCGGCAGCAGGAGAGTCCTGAGAGCAGAGGCTAGCTGCTCCCGGGAGCTGCATAAACACACTCAGAGCCTCTGCAGCCCCCAGAGGATGCCGAGACCCACCAGCCCCAGTCATCTCATGGCCACATGGTCCAGATAGTCTGAGCAATTCTATCTGTCACTTCTAGGACAAAGTGCAAGAGATGTTATATTAAGAAAAAAGGCAAGGCTGGGCGTGGTGGCGCACGCCTTTAATCCCAGCACTCAGGAGGCTAAGGTAGGAGAAGTGTTGTGAGTTCGAGGCTGGCTTGGGCTACAATGCGAGTGCAAGCCCGGCCTGAACTACACAGTGCAACCCTACCTCAAAAAACCAGGGCTGGGAGTTTGGCTCAGTGACTTAAGTGCCTGTCTATACAGGTGCGAGGTTGTGAGTTCAATCCCTGGTGCCGCAAAAAAAAAGAAAAAAGGCAAGATTTGGAGAGAACCAGACAGAATTTCTAAAAGTGAAAAACATGATTATTAAAATAGAAATAGTGATAGGCTAAATAGGACACTGGTCACTGTTAAAGAGAATTAGTGAACTAAATGGTCAGTCTGAGCGAGCCTCCCAGAAACACCAACAACGGGTAGTAGGAAGGGGGTTAAGAAACATGAAAACAGAATGAGAAAGTCTAAAACTAACCCAGTGGAGATTCTAGAAGGAGAAAATGAGGCACAGAAATAACTAAATTTTTTTTAGAATTGATGAAGTACATGAGTTCTCAAATTTAAGAATTGTATCAACTGGTTGTGGTGGCACATCCCTGTATTCCCAGAAGTCAGGAGCCTGAGGCAAGAGGATCACCATGATTTTGAGGGCAGCCTGGGCTACATAGTGAATTCAAGGCAAGCCTGAATTTTGCAGTAAGACACTGTCTCAAACAATCAAAAATAATAATAATAATTACATCTCATCCAAAATAGAAAAAAATCAAAACAATTCACAGACACACACTAAAACTGTTAAACGCCAGAGACAAAGGAAAGATTAACAAACAGTTGGAGAAAAGTGAAAGATTAGCCCCAAAGGACAGACGGTATGACAGCAGCCCACTCTTCCTGGCAAGGAATACAGCTACAAAAGGATGGCCTGCATTCTCAAATGGCTAAGTTTTATATCAAGCCAAATCACATTTCTAGAATGAAGGAGAAACAAGATCTGTGGAGGCAGACAAACCTGGGGAAAGTTGACACCCACAGAATCTCATCAAACACACCTCTAAAAGATTTATATCGGGGAAAAGAAAAAATATCCCAGAAGAGAGAGCTAAAATTTAAGAAAGAAAGATAAGTCTTCTCACCTAAAAAAAAAAAAAGAAAAAAGAAACAAAGAAAGAAAGAAAAGAAAAAGGTTAATGTGTGGACAAGTATAAACAGTGTCTCGCAAAACAGTATAAACGGCTGACCTGAGACATTTAGATAATGTAGCAGAAAGAAGATGAAGGGTAGGGGACAAGGCATTACAAGACCCTCCTCTTGCACAGTGACAAGGGAGGCTGACCAGGCTGAGGGCTTGGAAAGTGTTTTGCTCAAATATTTCAAGACACTTTTTTAAAAAATAAGGATTACATGAAAGAAAAGGACACCATAGACAGACTTGGGGCAGCCACAGAAAGGAGAGGGCAGAGGATGCCCCTGCAATTCTCACATTTATCTCCCCAGCAAAAAGATGACCTGTGGTGGGCACTACCTGGTCCCTGCTCGCAGGCATCCAGGGCAAAGAATACAAGAACCGTGTGTGGGCCTCCTGCCATGGGGGACTATGGAGGCCTGGAAAGGGATGAGGCTCTGATGCACACTTCAGCGTGGAGAGACCTTGCCAACATGATGGCCAGTGAAAGAAGCCAAAGCCCATAGGTCACATATTACAGGATCTGTTGGCATGGAATATCCAGAAGAGGCAAATTCACAGAGACAGGAAGGGGCTGAGTGGTTACCCGGAGCTGCAGGAGGGAGGAGGGTGTGGTCAGTGGGTTTAACGTTCTCTGGGGGAGGGGGTGATGAAAATAAGTTGGACCCAGGTAGAAGTGGTGGTTGGCACTGTGAAGTACAAGAAACCACTGACTTGTTCATTTTAAAATGGTAAATCCTATGTTATATAATTTTCATTTTATTGAAAAAACCACAGGAGACCCTAAAAGACTGGGGAGTTTGAGAAGTAGGGGTCTGCCAGGCCCTCCTCTGCTGGAGTTCTGGGGCCACCACACATAAGCAAAAACTGGTACCAGATCCTGCAGGCAGGGGTGGAGGACTATCGCCTGGAGGATAGCTCCAGGCCCTGCAAGCCACAGCCTGGCCCAGACCTCACTCTAGGAGGCAGGCTCTGAAGGAGAAGCTTTCAAGGTAGAAAACGAAGAGGAAGCAGGAGAGGAGTGAAGAGGGAACTGGAAAGGGGCACTGCCTTCCCTCAGGAGCCATTCAGCCCCCAGAACTGCTTCCTCTGGAATCCTGAGAATCATAGTTTTCTCATATTTGCTGGATTTAAATGTTCCCTCTGACACCAAACAGGGTGATCCTCCACCTGGAAGCACAGAGGGCCCCATGTAACATCTGTGCCAACCTGTGGGGTCTCCCATGACCTAACTGAGCCCAGCCTGGCCCAGTGGGCATCACCATGGGAAGACTGTAGTCTGGCTGACACTATCATGGTGAGGACATCTCACCCCCTGAGAAAAGCAGGACCCCAGCCAGCAGTGGCGCAGTGAAGGGTGCCCAGGCCCAGTGGAAGTCCCTTAAGGAAACCAAAGCAGAGGTGTGAGCAGTGAGGCAGAGGCCAGGGCCACCAGCTGACAGATGTGAAGGTGTCTAGCAGCTCACCTGCTGAAGCTGCCACCCTCTGGGCACAGGTGGGGCTGGCTTGACTGGGGGAGGCAGAACCTAAAGTCAGTCTTCACCTGGGAACTGGGGTAGCTGAGGCAGGCAGGGAGGGATTGGACTGGGGCGTCGCAGGCAGGGCTATAACCCCGAAGCTTAAAGGAACACAAGTACACTCCTCTGCTGAATATTTTTTGTGCAAATCATGTAACAAGATCATTAAAAATTACCTGTGGGAATTATTTTGACTTTCAAGAAGCCATTTTAAAAGGCTACTGAGATGTGAATTTCCTCATGGGAAGTTAACGGTTAGATTTTTTCATATATTAAGAACAGATTAAGAGTTGGGAATGAAGCACAACTCTCAGTACTCAAATGCAAAGAGGTTATTTGTGGGGAACTTGGAGGAATCAAGAGGTTGAACTTTTTTTTTTTTCTATTAGAAAGTAACCACAACCCCAAAAAGAGTGCTAGTTTGTTAGTTATACAAACCTGGATTTGTGCAGATGGGAATCTGTGTGATATAGGAATGGCGGGAGGAGGGGAAAAGGGAGGGAAGGAGAAATAAGACTAAGATGTGATATGTATATGTACCAATTCCCCATGGGGAAAGTATTCATTATGTACCACAAATATTCGCTAATAACAAAAAATCTGGGTTTGCAGAGGGCCCTTGAAGGGTCTCAGGACACTGATAACAGTATGGATATCCTTAACATGACTGAACTATGTACTTAAAAACAGTACAGACAAGTTTTTTTGTTATACCAGTGTATTTTACTAAATTTTGACTAATTGTGAAAAGAAATTATTTACAAGCAAGATGTGATCAAACGGAGCCTTCTAAGTGCACCACTGTCTGCCCTCATCCCCTCAGACCCACACTCATCTCCTCAGATTCATACTCATCACCTCAGATGCACCTTCACCTCCCCGGATCCATACTCACCTCCACAGATCTACACAAGCCTCCTCAGATCCACACAAACCTCCTCAGATCCACACAAACCTCCTCAGATCCACACAAACCTCCTCAGATCCACACAAACCTCCTCAGAACCATCCTCACCTCCTCAGACCCACCCTCAGGCCCCTTGGATTTTCCCTCACCCCCTCAAATCAACTTTCATCTCCTCAGATTCACCCTCACCTTATCAAACCCATGCTCACTTCCTCAGATCTTCTCTCAGATCCACAGATCTGCTCTTACCTCTTCCCTCACCAGGAGGTGACCATTTGTCCTGGCTTAGTACTCTCCTGGTTTAAGGCCTAAAACTTCCTTACCCCAGATGTTCTGTCAGTCCCTGGCAAGCCACATACAACTGGTTACCTTTTCATTGGTTACCTGCCTCATATTCCTAAGATCCTGAGGCATTAATACCCTGGTACAACCAGGATGGCAGCCACTGCCCATGGGTTCAAGTTTGGTCTCCCTCTGGGCTATACTGGCATCTCTACTTTCTCCTTCCCCATCTTGGTGATCTCAGGTAAGTAAAGACAAACGGTCTCCTAGCCTAAGTTAGTCACTTTCTCATTGCTGAGACACAATACCCAATGCCCACAACTAAAAAGAGGAGAGCTTTACTTTGGCTCTCATTATCAGTCCATGATCAGTCAGCTCTGAGGAGGAAATGACATGGCGGAAGGGCCTGCCACAAAGAAAAACTGTTCATGTCATGACTACCAGGAAGTAGAAAGCAAGGGGAGGAACCAAGAGGGGAGATACACCCTTCCAGGCCATACCTCCAGTGACCCACCTCTTCCAACCAGACCCCACCTCCTAATAGCAAGTCAGCTATACACCCTCAGGACCCAGTCACCCTCCAAAAGCCCCACCTCTGAGCACATGAGACTTTTAGGGGACACTCCAGATCTAAACCACAACACAGTCATGGGGCTCTATCTTCCCTCTCTCCAGGACTCAGGGTGTGCTCCGTTAGCTGGCCCCTGCTGGCCTCCATGGTTGTTTTGCAAATATCCCTGCTCAGCCTAGGAGGTCTGCCAAGGTTACTGCTGGGCCGGGTCCCTTTCTTCCTCTGAGCCAAGAGTGCAGCCCTGTATGGACAGGTTCCTCTCCTGGAGTCCAGCCTCCCTCAGTGGGTTCTGGTAGCAAAATTGGCCACGGCAGCCCCCAGCCTCATGAAGATTGCTCAGTGTCCAGCTGGCCACCCACTCTCCCCCTGGGTTCCTCTGTCAAACATCTCCACAGTGCTGCACAGATCACAGTCTGCTGACCCTCCACCCCCGCCACTCCTGGTGAAATGTGAAATCTTCTGTGCTTCTGTCATGGAGGGACATCACCCACCCACCCCATATACTAAGCTCAGCTCTGTGACAGTGGCTTTGTCCACTTACCAGCAGTCTCACCCATAAAATGTGGCTTACACAGGAGCACACTCTCACATACCCATCCACTAGGCCCTTGAGCCTTCCTGCACTGTCTGCTATGATGATTCTGGAATTTCTGTCTCACTCAGCCTGGGTCACTGTTCTCTGGACTTCCAGGAACCACCCAGGGTCTTTGGACTGGCACATTTACATCAGTCTCTGGGGGTCTTGCTATAATACTAAGTCCTATATCCTGAGAGCCCCTGTATTGACAAGTTCCTGCTCTTACCCCTGTGTTCCACTCCTGAACATCTAGCTACGACACACACTCCCAGCTCCTGAGAGGACAGGATGATTGGCCCTGCAACCCTGTGGGACATGGCTCTTCCCAGAGATCAGGAGAGGAGGCCTGGCCACATTCTGAGGGGCGGTGCCTGCCTTGCAGGACTGAATCCCTGTATCATTTTCGTGAGAGGCGGAAAGAAAGTTCTGAAACCAAGATGGCCCTCAGAGCAGCAGGACCCAGGCCACAGCCCACCAGGTGTGGATTCCCTTCCTCCTCTCTCAAGAGCCACCTGTTCTCCAAGGCCGCTGCACACATGGCCCTGAGAGCAGCTTCCAAGCTAATCAAAGCAAATGGAGTTTTGAATTGAAATTACAGGACCCCAGCATTCGCTGGAGGAAGTTAATTCTAAAAGATGGTACTGAATTGTTTATCCTTCCAGGGAGTGGTGCTGTTGTCAGGTGCTGGCCCTGGCATTGCCATACCACCTACACCACTGACAGTCAGGCAGCAGTGGCTGCACTCTGCCTGTGCCCAGTCCCTGGACCCACCCCAGCTCTCCTCTGCCTCCCTGGCTCCTTCTCAGCCCAGAATTTCCTTCCCTCCAGAGTTACCTCTCCTCTCAAAGAGTGAACATACTTAGCACACAAGCTTGGGGCCAAACATTATTATTTATGTTTTCACCCACAAGAATGAGGACTCTGGGACAAGATGATTATTCTTTTACTTCTGGGGCTTCGCTCTCACAACCAAGTTGGGAGAAGCAGCTCCTCAGCATCACAACCCCACTGAGAACATCCCTGTTGTCCCCTCACAAGCTTTCATCCCCAGGGTCCAGCCAGTCTAGCCTCCCTCCATCCCCAGAGCTACCTACTGGAACCCACTATCATCTGGGAGATCCCAGAGCATTCCCACCCCTGCCATGAAGGATTCTGAGTTTGGGGAGTCTCCTCCCCTCCTCTCTTCTTCCTCTATTCCAGTCTGCCTTTCAGTGGACTCTTGCTCTAGGAAGCAGGACTGGGTGCCCCTTGTGGGCACAGACATTCCCCAGGAGCAATGAAAGGCAGATACCCGACCAAATGTGTGGTGTCTATGCATGTGTATGTGCGCACGCACATGTGTGTGTCTGTGTGTGTGTGTCTGCATGTGTGTGTCTGCCTGTGTGTGAAGGAAAATGCAAGGAGAGTAGGAATCATGAACTAACATCATGAATAGGCACCAGTATTGATACACAAACATTTAGCAAGCTGATATTCCTCTAGTTTCAAGCAACTAAAACACTTAGAGAAAAGTACATAGATCCCCACTTCCAGTGACTCTTATGAGCCCTTCTGGGGCATCCAGTCTCACTGTGAGTGAAATCCAGGTGGAAACCAGCACCTTTACAAAAAATACCTCAGGAAATAAAGCCCTCATAAGCTTTCGATGCAAGCATACAGAAGGGCAGATCTTCAGCAGTCACCTGGCCACAGCCCAGTAGTCAGACAGGAAAGATCCATCCAGGGTCACTCAGGCCACACGCAGCCAGCAGGCAACCCCGAGCCTGGTCCAGGGCAGAAGCACTTCATTGTAATCAGGTCACCAGGGAATTCACGATTAAATGTGAAAGGTGTTTTTAGGAGTAATAAGGTTTTTATATTTATGTTTATAAAAAAGCATTGCAGAATGTGTCTCTGTGGTAAAAGGACATTTCCATTAACCACCCAGTGTCTCTGACTTCCCCCTACATCTGTAATGCACAGTGCACTTAAAGGTAATGAAGGCAAATTGCTTTCTCAATGTTCTGCAACTCTGACTTTTCACTGAGAACCAGCAAGCTTTTTATTGGAGTATCATCTTCCTGAGCACCTCTTTAGGAGGGCTGTTGCTACAATAAATCTAGTGTGCTTTGAAACCACCAGATGAAATGTCACTTCCCTGATCACTAGCTTGGGATAAAACTGAGCACATTTCTCACAAGCCTCACTGGAGAAACAAGGGCCACTGGAGAACAACACGCAACTTTCTAGTACCCAAAGACTTGGTGCCTTCCTTACAATTTCTATTTTAGCCTGTATTTGAAATCAGTTGTCCACATTTTGAACAGGCAATCAAACACATTTCCAGTAAAATTCTTAATGAGCAGCTTGCCCTGGTCACTATATTAACTTTGGTGCTTTGGGGGAAGGGGATACTCCACCACCCTTAAACTTAAAGGAAAGCACTTAGCACCTTCCCCAAGCGATGCTCCCCGCCTCCAGGTCATTCATCTCCCTCAGGGGAAGCTCCTCCCCCAGGTAATTTATGGGTACCTGGGTACCAAGAGCAGGAGTAGGGAACCTCATGGGGACTAGCTACTCTGTGAGTTGACCTTGGAGGTGTATGCATGAACCCACACATGAGATAAAATTATGTAGAACTAAACACACACACAAATCAGTGCACACAAAATTGGTAAATTTGAGTAATGTTTGTGGACTGCACCTGTGTTAATATCCTAGCTATGCTACTGTGCTATGACTTTTTTTTTTTGGCAGTTCTGGGGATCAAACCCAGGGACTCCAGCATGCTAGGTACTTGCTGTACCACTGAGCTATATTCTCAGCCCCAGGCTACAGTTTTGCAAGATGCTCTACTTTGAAAGAACTGACCAAAGGGTAAAAGAATTTCTATGTATCATTTCTTACAATTCTATGTAAACAGACAACAACCTCTAAAAGGTTTTTAAAGTCCCAATGGCTGGCACATGGAGAAAGCACGGAACAGCCCAAATAAATGCAGAAGTAAGGCCACTGTGCAGCTGGCCAGGGAACAGGAGAAGGAGTCAGGGACAACGTCAAATTCTGTTGGTCTGGTAGAGGGTGGACAGCTGGCTACAGGACAGGGATGAGGACGGTTGCTGGGGGCTTTCACAGAAGAGTGGGAAGGAAGGAAGCCAGCTTCTCCCAGGGTGTCCAGCCTGGGGCTATGTCTCCCCTACACTGTCAGATGAATCCCCCCTCCCCATCAAAACAGTGAGGCTTGTGTAGAAATTAAGCAAACTTATAACTTTGACAGGTCATTTAAGTTTGCGAACAAGCCTAGTTTGCCAAAATAATTCTTCCCTCTTTAATTAAAATCCTTTGTTAACCACCAAGCTAATACCTTCCCCAAGATAGACAAGATAATGAGCTCGCATCCATCACCCCATGCTGGAAGCTGTCCAAGGAGGCTGGGGTGGGCTCAGGAGAGGGGAGCCAAGCCTCCACAGATACCCCTCATTGGCAACCTGGGCAGAGCCCCAAAGGCAAGGCATGAATGCTTTGGAGCACATCAGACCTATCAAGAAGGTCCCTGCAGAAGACAGGGCAGTCATAGTTGGTGCTTCCAGCTCACAACTGTACAAAGTCACATTTTCCACCACAACATTTCTACACTGGGCTGAAAGAGGGGAGCATGTGCCCAAAAGGGCCACAATGCCATCTGGAGAGCAGGGCCCTGGTCTTAGTGAGTCCCAGGTCAGCTCTGTCAGCTGAGCAAGGGCACTGGGTAAGGCTGATGTGGGGTGCTGACAGGAGCCACACCTCTATCTGTGACTTGACCACAGCTATTCGCACAGACAGGGACCAGGACAAAGAGAAAGCGCAGGTAGAGCTGGGGCAGCCACTGGGCCCCAGACTCATCCATCCCCACCACAGGGGCCATGTTCTGGTGAGTGACTACCCCCATCTGGTTCAGCTCTCAGTGTTAGTTTTAACCCCATCTATTTTTTTGTCTCATTTGAAATATTCCTGAAAGACAATAATCAAGACCCATATAATACATTCCCAAGTATATATGGCCCTTATATAGCCACACACCCCCTACCCCTTAGGTATATAAAGTATATATGCATGAGTGCATTCTGATATGAAGAAATGACTGGACAAACAAATGAGAGCAAGCAAATGTCCAAGGATCCCCCAATAGAAGAATTCTGAGTGACTTATATAGCTATCCCCTCTCTGGGGTGTCCCTTAAGTATGGTCTGCAAACTGTGACTTTCATAGAGGGCAATATGGAAAAAGGAAAGAGCCAACACTACAGTGGGAACACTTGACAAACTTCGCCAGACAGAGGATCAAAGTCAGCATCGGCAGTGACAAGTCACGTCAAGGTGTCCCCTTTTTATGATTTGACGAAACAGGACTTCATCTCTGTGGTCCTGCAGCATCCAGGACGCGTGTGCGGTGGAGAGCCTAGCGAACTTCCCGGCCCGCTCCACGGCCGTCTGGTCCTCTGCGCCACCTGGGGTCCAGAGGCCGAATCTGCAGGCGCCGCGGCCCGTAGGTGGGAGCGCGGTGTGCAGCGCCCTCGCGTGGACACGCGCAGCCACCGCCAGCTGCAAAGAACTGTAGCCTGGTGCTGACCTCCGCCGTCCAGCAGTGACCAGGGCACTGGTCTAGTCCTTTCAAGGTCAGACGCAAGTTAAACTAGGCCAGGAAAATAGCGGCAGGAAAGCTCAAAGTCGGCAGGTGAACCTAGCCATCTCCGGTCGTCACCCAGCCGGGGGCTGGAACTGACTCCTTTAAAGGGGGCGGAGGCAGTGGAGATCCCTGCAGGGCCCCATAGCCAGGACACCCAGGAGTCAAGGACAGGGACCCAGTCAAGCTAGGCCGGGCTCAAGACGGGCGGCTACGCTGGCATCCGGGTGCAGGTGCACCTGGGACGACCCCTGTCGGAGGAAGTGCATCGGGGCCACCCCTGCAGGAGGGAGGCGCACACTGACCCTGCGCGGTCCCCTCACGTGTCCGTAAGCGCAGATCCCACCCACCCACCCCCCAACACACACACAGCGCGCGCTTGGGCGAGGAGTGGTGCCGTCGGGACCTGCGGATCCTTGCGTGTACCGGGGCCCTTGAGGAGGGAAACAAGCAGTTTGGGGAGAGAGGACCAGTACGGATGAGGCAATCTGCTCTGACCCAGAACAGCACCCCAAGGACTGATGGTTCTAAATCCACATGGCAGCCGTCCAGATCGTTGGCAGGTATATTTGTCAGAGAACTGAACACTTGAGGTTCTGTCCCAGTGTTGACACGCAAGAAAAGTATCCACTGAAACTCCTACTCCGTGAGCACGCGCTTGACCTCTAGTCCAGGGAAGTGCAAGATCCTTGAAGCTGCCATGTTTGGTCAGCCGAGTGTTGGACTTTCCTTCTAGGAGAATCCCGCCTCCCCGCCCTAGGACTGAATGCTAATGGGGATTCACCAGGAACAGGATACCAGCCTGGTAACACTGGCAGAGCCCCTTATCCCTGGTAATTTTTTTGAGCCTGCTTCCCCACAGGCAGAAGTCAGAACATCCATTGGCCAGGGGCCTTAGTTTCCATGCGGTGCTTCCTACAGGCCTGGGTTTCATAGTTGTGATTGTCAGCTTTCTCCCTCCAGCGAAGTTACCTACTATTAAGACCCACTCCCCTCCACCCTGTGCTCAGTGCCCTTTGTCCCTGGCCACCTGGAGAAACACATCCTCCCTCTCAAGCCACAGGAGTGGACTGAGGGAATCTGCATGGGTTAAGAAGACAAACACCAGAGCCAGGAACACAGATTCCAGCTCCAACAGGTACTGTGCCCTTGGGCAGTTTGCTTCACCTCTGTGCCTCAGTTTCCCCTCTAAAATGGGGCTCTCAAAGGCTTATGAGAATTAAATCACTTCACACTTACCTGTCACTTGACAAGCACCAGGTGTGTTGGTTTTTCTACTTCAGCATTAGGTACATACAGGGATGCATACAGAACAGGGGTAGTAAGTTACAGTGATGTGTAAGTGAACACTTTGATTACACTCAGAGAAGACTCACTAGGAAGACACTTAAACAAAAGGGTCCTTTAACAGGAACCCCAAGGAAGAACTCCCAGCAGGCTTGATCCCTTCCCAGACATTCAGACCACACCCTCAGAAGTGCCCCAGTCTAAGGTTCTGCTGTCACTGTCTTGAAATTTAATAATTTTACCTTTGAAATTTTACTTTGTAAATGAAATCTAATAGGACAACAATAGCATGGAGCAGATCTGGGTTGCTCCTTGCCAGACCGTGGGTATATGGTGCTCTAAATATCCCAGAAGCATAGAACCCCAGTGTGTGGAAGCTTGGAGACTTAAAGCAAGTATGAGTGTGCCACAGCAATGACCAAAAATGCAGGTGCTGGGCAGCTATCATGCTTTCTACCCAAACTACAACATGCTTCCAACAGAGGACCAGAGCATCCAGTGAAACACAACCAACCACAGCCAATCTGATGTTAGCCAACCACTTACACTGAGAAGGGCCCAGAGACAAGGCAGTCATAGGGCCACCTAAGTTGTCCCCTACAAAGGCAGGGGACTGAGGGAATATACACAGAACAAGTGAATTAGCTTCCTTCTGTGCAGTGTCTCTGCCATTCTGGCAGAAGTCTAGGTAAAACTATGCCATCTCTGGTATTCTACATACAAATGAAACACACTAAAACTGTCATTGCACACTGTAAAGCAGCACATTTGTGATTCATTTAGAACATTATACAGCAAATCAAATCCACTAGTAACAAGAAAATATGAAGGGAAAACTTTATTTCTTAGTAATTTAAAGATACTCCATTCCTGCTTTCTAAATAGGCCCAATTTACACAAGTGGCCCTACATGTAGGCTCCATGGGGTCAATGCAAATGACTCCTTTCCAGGCAGTGGACAGGTGGTGCTGGTGTTCCTTAATCCTGAAGTAGAGCGAGGGACTCTAAGCACGTGGGTCTCAGCTGTAGGCATCAGGAGGGGCAGGACCCACCATTACTCCCCAGAGCCCACACTTGTTTCAACAGCAATGTACTTGGTACATTCAAATTTGTGAAACTACATGGACTGACTGTGTGCCTCAGGGTATGCAGTGAAAAGATGAAGCAGAATGCTGGCACGGGTGAGCCAGATACTTAGCGTAATGACCCAAGTCACCTCCAAACTCACTCACTCTGCCTAGGACTATCCTGAGCCTGAGCCTCCCCGCTGTGGGGCATACTTCCTACGCTCCAGGTGCTCATGATGCCAGGGCAAGATCCTCCTCATGTGAGGACTAGCAGGCAAGCAAAGAACAAGTGCCCTGGTTTACTTCAAAACCACCTAAGACTTTCCTTCCATCTGTGTCACCAAGGCCAAACACCCCGGAACCTTCCCACTGAAAGAAAAAAGAATGAAGAGAGGGACAGATAGGGCTCACTGAGGGCATCCAAGCTCCAACTTTTCATTGTGTCAAGCATCTTCCTTGTAAACAACAGCATAAGAAGTATTTTAATCCCTATGAAAATTACCAATCCTCCCCTTTCTTGGGTAATGTCACCACACCCAGGTCATAAGCTTTGGTTCAAAGTAAAGCTGTGTATCTGAAGAACAGCAGTCCTGGATACAAAACCTCCACCAGGGAGCGGGAGGGAGGGCAGATGGCTGGCTGGCTGGCTGGCAGGTAGGCAGGCAAAGTCTTCTAGGCAGAACAAGCAACTCAGGTACTCCCTCCAGTGTTCATGTAGGAAATCTTTAACTCTCAAAATGTGAGACTTTAAGAGATTAAATACACATAACTAGACATACCAATAACCATTTTGGTAAATGTGAGGGAGCATGAGTGGGGTTTTTACAGTCAGAATTTGCCAAATCATGAAACTTTTTTAAAGACCTGCTGTTCCTAACACCAAGATAAACATGCTGTGTCATTTCAGAAGCTGCAGACTTCTGCAAGTTACCTCAATCATGCAGCTGTCTTGTGTGCCCACATGGCACTTCAGGCATAGGACCCAGGGCTGGACTTGGAAGTCTTGGTTCAAATCTCAATGCCTGTCCATGGAACCTCATACAGGGACTTAAACATTCCAAGACTCCAAGGATGCTGCAAGCCCAGCCCATACCCTGCCAAACTGCCCCTAAAACTCAATTCAGGCATCTTCCAAATCTGAACATCTGTAACTACCAAAGTTGTGTGGAAAAAGCTCTTAAGACTATAACACCAGAATCAGAATACACAATTATGCAAACATCTTTAAAATTACCGTGGTGGTAAATGGGCACCATTAAGCCGCATATACTTGTATTCATTCCTAGGGCTTAACATCTGAAGTATGCATCAAAATATGAATTTATCTGCAAAGAACCAAGTGTTTTATTTAGAAAGAAAATGTTTTAATTTTTATAACAAGGTCCGACTGTCAAATTTAAGAAAACTAACTTCAATTTAAAAATTAACTCAGAAATGATGTTCCATACTGCAATCTCAGGCTTTTAACTTCAAAGTGGAATGCTGGGCTAGGTCTTGTGCAACTGTTTCCAAGGAGGCAGGTAATGATTATCCACGCCAAGTGCTTATTGTCTTGACTAGACTGTCTTATTAAAATGAGACTTTCTATTTACAAAAAAAAAAAAAAGCTTTATTTTAAAACATCAGGCTAATCACATTCAGTAGAATAAACACTTCCATAAAGATCAAAAATGGCAAATGATTGTTTTTCTTCCTTCTTGAGCCAGATAAGTCCTGGACTTTTAATGATGGAGACTGTGTCTACTTGAGGGCTGATGCCTGCAGCTCAAGGGCAGCTCTGCACCCACCTGAACCTATTATTTTAACAAGGGTATTTACATTACTGTAGCAAGTTTTGCACTATCCACCTATAAGCAGGCTTCAAACCAACTCTTAGACTTTAGGAAATCAATCAGTCTTGAAGAGGTATTACCTGAGTCAAAAAGACTAATGCACTGAAAAGGGACTCAACTAGTTTCTTATCATGGATATAAATGCAACTTAATTCCACACACCTTTGATAGGAAGGCCTCATGAGAGAAGCAAACATCAGCTATGGGAGTCAAACACAGAAATCCCAGACAGAAATCCCATCCCTATCCCTGCAACTGCGTCTTGTGCAAGTTACTTATCTCCCTCAATTCCTCACCTGCAGAAGGAATCATTACCTACCTAGCCTCATTTACTGGGCTTTCCCTGTTTGTGATAACAAAGCAAAATTGAAGTTTTAAAAAATTCCATTCCTACAGTATTTCTCCAAAAGGACATAAATTCCCAAGAATTCTTCCCTGACAAAGAAGTTACATCCAGCCACAAGCCAGGAATTAAAAGCCTTCCTGTATGAGGGTCCCTATGGTTCCTACTTAACAGCCACTTCTAGAAGGGCAATCAATCCTTCCAATGGGAGGCTTTATTTCCTGGGGATAAAAGAGACTTCACCAGTTTCTTATCACAGGTATAAAGGCACCTTAATTCCACACAGGCAACTAAAGCCATAGTGGCAGATGTCTCCACTGAGAGCCTACTCCAGTGCCAGATGCTCTAAGTGCCTCACAGACTTAACCCTTTTCTGCCTCCACGCCGAGGGTGGAGGTGAGCGCACCATCACACCGAGGAGGCTGAGGAAGCTAGCTGCCCACAAGTCAACTCCAGGGTTCCTTCTCCCCAAGCACTGTACTACTATATATACTATATCCCAACTACCACTAAACTTGCTAAACCTGCCTCACAGCACCTACCTAGAAGTTCCCTCTCCTGACAAGCACTCTACAAAGTATCACACAAAATGATAGTCACCTCTCCTTGTGAACTTACGGGATTTCTCAAACGCCAAAACAACTTTGTCTCTAACATTTGACAATCAAAGATCTCAATTTTGATAAAACAAGCATAGCAGGACAGACTTAACTATTAAGATCATTCGCAAGCTATTCTGTTAGAAAATGTGAAGGAGAAATTTAATCGGATCTAAGAATCTTACTTGCTAAAATATGGTTAATAAAATCAGGGTAGGAATGCCCATTAGTTTGCATAAATAAGATTTTTTGACACCTGGCTCACCATCACCCACATTACCTGGAGTATATGGAGCAGTACCAACCTGCAAGGAATAAAAGATAAACCATGCAGGACACAGTGGCGATGCCCACAAACTTTCACGCCGACGCTTGACCCTAACCAGACGCTCAGCAGAAAGCCAGCACTGATGCCTGGTGTCACACACAAGTTGTCCAAGGGGAGGGAAGTTTTCCTAAATGCACGAGTCATGTGACAGTGGCAGGACAAAAGCCTCTGGCCAAAACGGTGTTTCTCAAATTGGAGGTGCATACTTACATTAAGTTACATGTTTTATTTACTTGCATACATTAAGGGCGGTAAATAAGCTTAACAAATTGTTATCATAGCAAAGGTATTGTTACTTTGGATAAGGTGAGGTTAAATATCAACTTCAGGACCAGAAATGTAGCTAAGTGGAAGAGTACTTGCCTAACATGTGTTCACGTTAGGCCTTCCTCAAGTTCAATATCCAGCAAATAAATAAATAAATGCTGCATGCAAATAATTTTTGGTAGAAGAATGCAAGATAATTATAAATCCTCTATATCACCCTAAAACCAATGTCTTAATGAAATTTCAAAGTTCTACTTCTATCTGCATTTTAAGTTTCATTTATACATCATTTTCAATTTAAGAAGAGATTTACCCACACGCACACAGCAGAGAAAGAATCCACCATGATGGGTATCCTAACCTCTAGGAGAAAAAGAGGGCACATCTGCCTTTCACGACCCCCGCAGAGTGCCCTCGGTAATACATGCCACAAACCCAGAGAGGGGACACAGCCTGTGAGTGAAGAGGCAACACCAGAGCTCCAGTGATGGGCTACATATGCATTTCCTCCTTTGTTGCTCTTACTTAAATTACCAACCTATGTATCCCTTACTTTCTACCACCAAGCAGGATCATAGAACCTTCACTGCTCAGACCAACAGGCTGGGATAACTTAACGAAGATCCCATATGGCACAGGTGCCACAAACAGAGCCATGGAGGTAAGACCTCTCCAATAAACCTTAGTGAAGCAACTCTTTTTTTTCTAATATGTCAAGATTCAGGATCAAAATCATTGTTGAAATTTTCAGAATGTTCTTGACCTACTTGAATGAAGAGCTAAATCAATATGGTTATTACAATGATTAAGTTGTCATGCTTCAAACAAACTGACAACACATTCTTACTCTGTCATGATCACCCACTCTTCTAGTTTTTATAACAAAAGTGCTTGCTACAACACACTCAATAAGGAATCACTTTTCTCCTGAATATTCCTTGGCAATGTGCTTTTGGTGCTGTCGCAATGAATCTGAAAGGCAGACTTCCTGCGCAGCCTCCACAATTTCACCAGTGCCGAGGCTCAGCAGGAAGATTTTCAGTAGAATTTTTCCAGAGCTGTAAAAAGACCTTTTGCCAGTGAGGGGAGCCATTGGGCTGGCACATGAGTTGTTCTGAATACTGCGCTGTGCTGCACTGTGCTCCATCACCGTTCTCCATTTTCTGAAGAGTATGCTACAAGACACCCACATGTTAAGAAAAAAGATTTAAGGTGAATTAATTACAGTAACATTTAACATCATTACAAAGATATACACTTTTTACACACAATGATTTTTAAGTGAATTAAGATGTTTATTGCATTCTATTTTTGGTGGAAAAAATGTAACATACATTTATTTAGCATAACCTTGTGAAATACACAAAGCATAACTGTAGAAGCATTTTTCTATTCCTAGTCCATTTCTGAGGACCAAATCATGAACTGCTCCACTGTAATTAAATGTCTTGCAACAGCTGGACACCAGGTTTAACATTTTCAATTTTCTCCTCTCAGTATAGGCAGCAATTCACCATTTTCTTTCAGTTCCTAAAAATAAAAAATAACATAATATATATGCATATACAAAAATGAAAACATAAACTGTCACAGCTTGCATCTATATTTCAGAACCACCTATTCAATTAAAACTCAAACATTCTCAAGCTAAATATAAAATCAACACAGTTGTCCCTGGATATCCATAAGGGAACTGGGTCTCGAATCCTCAAGGATACTAAAACCTACAGATGCTCAAGTCCCAGGCATAGAATCGCACAGTATTTACACACAACCTGCACACATCCTCCCTTACACTTTAAATCATCTCTGATTACTTACAATACCTAATACATTGTAAATGATACATAATACTTACTATACTGTATAGAAAATAAAGGGCCTGTATACACTCTTTTCTTTTAATATTTTCAATCCTTTGTTAGTTTAATCCATATATACAGAACTATATATAGAGGGCTGACTGTACACTATCAGATTATTTTAACACAACTTTTTATTTTAACAAACCTGGACTCTGTCTATGCCTCAAGAAAAGCTATAGTACCAGGAAAATGTAAAGGCAAGAAAATACTGAAAATATATAATTCAGAAAAAGACAAACTCCAAAAGAGCTTCCACAGATTAATTCAAACTATGGAACAGATCCTACACTTTTCAGCCACCAAGTCTAAAATATAGCAATAAGCCGGGCGTGGTGGCGCACGCCTTTAATCCCAGCACTCGGGAGGCTGAGGAAGGAGGAGTGTTGTGAGTTCAAGGCCGGCTTGGGTTACAAGATGAGCACAAGGCTGGCCTGAACTACATAGTGCGACCCTGTCTCAAAAAACTAGGGCTGGGAGTTTGGCTCAGTGGCTTAAGTGCCTGCCCAGCAGGTGAGAGGTTATGAGTTTGATCCTCTGTGCCACAAATAAATAAATAAATAAATAATAAAATATAGCAATAAAAGACAAATGAGACTTTCTTGTCCAAAACAAGTATTTAATTTGATGTAACATTTCACATTATCACTAAGCAACATAAATCACTCAATAAAACCACTAAAATTCACACAACCTCCTCTCTGGATTAAAACCAGTGAGGCAGATTCTGGCATACACATATCCAGACAACTTTCAGTGACATCTTGGAATCTTGTACCTATTAAACAAACAGACATCCCGCTATACCAACAGATGTAGCACAAGCTTTTTGAGCAGTTTCTGGAGGCAAGTAGGCATCACAGCTCAGTAAAGAGACTGGGCAGCCTCTGGGTAAGCCTGGACTAACATCCTACCGGCTTCACAGTGGTATATAGCTCCACCATGCACATCCACGTTCCCTCATCCGCCAAATGAAGACAAGAATCCTTCCGTCCTAGGCCACTGGGGGACTCCATGAAGTCACCTGCACAACGCACCAGAGCAGTGTGCCTAGCACATTGTGTGAGCTTCTCAGCAGCATCATTCATTCATGTGCGCCAGCACTTTAAACAGCAACCTGATTGATCTAAACATTCCAAATCACTCAATAAACTCTTTTTAAGTCCAAACATTCTGAACAGATATGTTGAACTGCTCACTCTTCAGAGGAAAGATTAGTTCACTGAGTATATAACGGTAGCCATCTTTCTCAGGACACTATATTGACCAAGTCATTGAGTTATTGAGAGTAATTCATTCATTTATTTAGTCACTCAGTCAACAAAAAAAGTACTTAATGCTCAACTGAAGCCAGCCAGAATTAGCCAAATTGGAACATGCTTTAATTGAACTCAAGATGAAAAACTGCACTGTGCAAAACCAGGCCAAAATGGCAACGTAATAGCGAGTTCCGTATTATCATCTCAAGGAAAAATGTTAATAATGTCACAAATTTCCAAATATGAACATTCTTTGCAAGTGAACATAAAAAGTTATATAACATCCTGTTATATATCTAAAAAGATGTTTCCCGCACAGCTTAGCTTTCGAATTAAATGAGATTTATTGATTGTATCTTCCAAGAGTTACAAATGGCTATGGTATAGGCTATAAAACATTCAGACGAGAACAGGCTCAAGAGTATTTGGGGCCTAAAGACAGTTTGTGTCTTACAAAAATAAGACACCTATATATAGATACTTATCTATATACATATACATAAATAAATATAGGTCTATTTCTGTTGTTTCCAGGCCACTCAAAAGATGTAATGTTAAACTTTTCTTCCCCCTTCGGAAATGAGGCCCATTTACTAAGAAAAATGCCTCACTGGTTTGTTTCAGAGGCGACATCCAAACTGGCACTGGGCAGGAAATGAAGCCCACACAGATGCACCCACAGGACAAAGACAGCCTTTGGAGTCAAAGAGCTCAAGCACTGACTATAAAACATGTTGGTCCAAAGTATTGGTTGTCACTTTAATGTGAGACGGGCATTCCTTCATAAAAGTGTGTGTTAAAAACTTTATTTTATAAGTTAACTAGAAGTAGCACTTCTTACTACTGTACTTGTTCTCCACTAAAACCACTAAAAGATTGATCTCAGAAAACAGTCTCTAACTGAGCAGGCAGGAAGGAGGCCTGAGGGCAATCTCCAGCTCTGAAGGAGGCTCCACAGCCTGCCTGCTGTGACAGTTCATTCACTTCTTAGGGAACAGGCATTCCTGCTGGTCCTCTCTACTGTACTTCCCACTGCCACACTCCCTAACACAGTGTGCAGGATGTACTGCACTGGGGCAGTGGGAAGTACAGTAGAGAGGACCAGTTACAACTTCCCTTTACTGGCCTGCACCAACTACAAAAGAGCTATAAAGCACACAGGTGCTAGTAGGTAGTTGAGGTTGCCTTAAATTCTAGACATTAAATACAAGAAAAGTCATGTCCATTTAAAACACACTTGAGAATTTATTTAGAGCAAACCAAAGTAGAAAATTAAAGCCTTTCATTCAAGCAAAACCCACTAAGCTACTAAACTATGGAGAGTATCAGAAGAAAGTCAGGATGTGTAAGAAATAGTATCTTGTGTAAACATGCTTACAGAGTAACAGTTAAAAAGGGTCCTAGCACTTGAGGTCAGAGACCTCCAGCTACTGTGACACAGGGAGTAGCAGAGAGACCTGAAGCTACCATAGCACATGGCCTGTGGCACCATGCAGGTGAGGGCGGAAAAGGAAATGGTATACAGTAAAAAGTAACTACAATAACGTAAGAACAAAAAGATACAAAAACTTCTGGAGCAAGGGCAGACATTTCTGGCTGGAAAAATCCATACATTTAAAGGCAAATTAGGTCTTGAAGAATGGAGAAAACAGATTTAATTATAGGTTGAACAAGAAAATCCAAAGCTAAGAGTAAAAGGTAAAGAAAGGATGAAAGGCAGGTAAATATAGAAGAAAGTTCTGTGAGATTTAGTACAATGAGAATAAAACTAAAACGCTGCAAACTTGGCCATAGCTTCAGCTCACCTGAATGCCAAGCTACAGAGGCTGGGCATCGGCTGGCAGCTGGCTAGGAGGTCAGGAGGTTCAGAACAGGGCCCAGAGTGGCAGGGAAGGAGACCACAGACTAGGTCAGGTAGGAGGGTGTAACAGTCTGATGCTCCAGGGACTGTGGGAAGGATGAGATATTATGCGCATAGAAACTACTGCAGAAAAGGTTGGATTTGAGGCTGAATAAAAGAGCCAGACAACCTCAATGTTTCCATCCAACGTAATCCCTAAACATCAAGCTTTTCACTTCTTGAGGACAGCAGATGAAAAGACCTTACCTTAACAATATCCAATCCTCCAATGAGCTCCCCTTTCACATACAGCTGAGGATATGTTGGCCAGTTGGAGTACACTTTTAATCCTTGCCGAACCTAAAGCAAAAACAGGAATGCTAAAGCCTTCCTACCACATCCTACAATTAAAGCTAAACAGAGAACAAAACAAAACCCAGAACTTACTTCTTCATCTTCCAATATATCAAATGTTTCAAATTCAACACTATAAAAAGAAAAAAACATTTTAACAGGAAAATACAGTTTTAAATAAAAATTGTAAAGCTTATTTGGTATTTTTAAAATAGTCAACAAAAGTAAACGATTGCTAACAAAATTTACCATGGACCAATTGAAGTAGTTCTGCTTAATCTATCTGGTATTGTAGACAATAAATTATCCCAAGACAAAATTCATCTGTATTTTATCTATACAGTACTGGGAAAATGAGGAGTTAGCAGTTTTCTTAAAGAACAAAGAAAGGGCTCTGTAAAAATGACCAAAAGCACACCAGACTACAACAGGAGTAAGAACGGAGCAGGTTTGAGGTCACAATTACAATCAGTTCAGTTTCATCTATAAAATTATTACAATTTGAAGAAATTAACTTTTTTCTTTAATCTCTAACGCTATACTCAGTCTATGTTGCTCAATCAACTTTTTTTTTTTTTTTGGCACCGGGGATGGAACTCACAGCCTCACACTTGCCAGACAGGCACTTAAGCCACTGACCAAACTCCCAGCTCTTCAACTGACTACTTTCAATCCTCCCCAAGAGTTATGAAATACTTTGAAGATTATTTTCCCTATAACTTCATAGATCTGGATAATCTAATCTAGTTAAAAGCACAACTAAAGTGCAAATTAAAATTTTAAAAAGAAGCAATCATGACACAGAAAATAAGTGGCCGGGCGTGGTGGCACACGCCTTTAATCCCAGCACTTGGGAGGCTGAGGTAGGACTGTTGTGAGTTCCAGGCCGGCTTGGGCTACAATGTGAGCGCGAGGCTGGCCTGAGCAACATAGTGCGACCCTGCCTCAAAAAACTAGGGCTGGGAGTTTGGCTCAGTGGCTTAAGGGCCTGTCTGGCAGACACAAGGTTGTGAGTTCAATACCTGGTGCCACAAAAAAAAAAAAAAAAAAAGAAAAGAAGTGAAAAACGTTTGACAAACACAACAAAATACATGTTATCTCCAAGTAAGCAGCTTTGTTTTTAACTACAAAAATCAACAACAATGTTCTCATCTGGTATCTTCATCACCAAACAGATCAAAAGCAGCTGAAAATAAAAATCTGCTGCAATTTAAATTCACTTGCCTCCCTTCTCAGATCTAGGTAATGAACCTTAACATGTGCCCATCAGTTTCAGATATTGTTTTAAAAAGTGCTTCAAAAAAATTTTTTTAAATAGCCTGTTATATATTCTCTACACAGTATCTTTGCTTGGTAAGAACACTGGCCAGAAAATCCTATTTTGTTCTAACCTTCTAAACCAAAGCATTCACTAAACATTACAGAAGAAAAAAATTTAGAACAAAAATAAGTATTTTAACATAATGAACCAATCCAGACATTAAAACTAAAAAAAATAAATCAGTGGCAGAATTGAGAAGTTGAAATTTTTTAAATGCACTATTTGAAAACAAGATTTACATACCTGGTACTATTCAGTATTTCCAGAATTTGTTTGCTAAATCCACATTTTGCTTCCTAAATTAAAAAAAAAAAAAATTCCTATTTTATATGTCCCTACTGTCACATTTGCAGCTAATGCTTTGTCAACCAATACTGCACTTGTCCAGTGTCACTCACAGCTCAACTGCTGCAGACCCAGAGAGCACTTGGGTGATGCAGCTGCACTGCATCTGCTCTGCTCCCGACGCTTCTTCACGCTCCCTCTCGAGGCCTGACCCATCTAGACATCAACTCAGACATAAACCACAGGCTTACTTTGCTTTGTAACCTCTTAAGATAACAAGTGTCCTAGTAGCTTATAATTGTTATGTTCAAAAAGTTCCTGAAATCAAACTTAGATTTTGTACAGAAATTTAATTCCACTCCTAATTTATACAAAATGATCTTAACTACTTAGTCTTTTCGCAATGATTACAATAATAATTTTCATGTCCCCAACTGGACTTTAACTCCCATTATTTATATTATAGGAGAATCAAAATTTTGAGGTTATGGAATGCATTTTTTCATGCCACATAAACCCCATATCCCAACAATCTTGTGGAAATGATTTGACATCACATAAACACTTCAAAAGTTACAACAATGTGGTTTCCAAAATATATGAAATCTTTCTGGGCTTCCAGAAAAAAGCGAAATGTTGAGAATAAAAATTTGCTTTAAACAATCATGAAGAAGAAAAACAGGCTGGGCACAGTGACACACACCTTGAATCCCAGCACTTTAGGAGGCTGAGGCAGGAGGATCACAAGTTGGAGCCCACGCTGAGGAATTTAGTGAGACCCTGTCTCAAAAAGGGCTGGGGATATAGTTCAGTGTGAAAGCCCCAAGTTTAATCTCCAGTACCTCCCCCAAAAAGAAAAAAAATGTATCATTACTGAAAATTATATAATTTATAGGTTATAATTATATAGTTACATATAATTATATAATTTATTATAATTTGCAGTGATGATAGAGAACTTTTTTTTTTTCTTTTTCTTTTGGATACTGGGGATTGAACCTGGGACCTCTGCACTGAGCTACAACCCCAGTCCTTTTATTATTTATTTATTTTCAGGTTGAGACAGGATCTCGCTAAATCACTAAATTGCCCAGTGAACTGCCTCAGCTTCCCACAACACTGATTTTAGCTGTGCTCCATTACACTCAGCTTTTCTTCTATTGATTTTTTTAAAACACAGTACAATGAACCAGTCAAAGAATCTGGGACCTAACAGTGATTTCAACTTGCTGAAATTTATATTATCTTTCTTGTTATTATTACTTTCACTATACTAGTTACATTAATTAGTTAATTAATGAGTTTCATTAGGTTAGTCATATTAACGTCCACACACATTACAGCAACCTGATTCTTGCACCAGTCCTATGAACTATTATTAAATCCATTTACAAAAAGAGCAAAGTGGAGCTCCTTTTGGTTAAGTCACCTGCCCAAGGCATCTTGTTTAACACTGGGGAGGTTTCCTCATTCCATCAGCCTTACCTTTCAAATCATTAGTTTCCTAGCCTGCAAAGTAGGCCAAATACCGCCCAGTTTTGTCTACTGAACAGCTAGCAGAGAATTAAACAAAATACATTTAAATGACTATAGCTAGTTTTTGGAAATTTCCATTCCAATCTTACTCTGAAAGACATTTTATTCAAACTATCAGTGGAAGTGATCTATCAAACTTAATATTCAAACTGATGCAAAATCAGTATGTACTTTCATCAAAAAAGCTACAAGAATCATCCCATCACAGATGACAGGGAGTTTTATTCACTCACCAAACACACAGGAAGCACACATGTCATGCCCAGGGTTTATGCCCCAATGAGAACACTTCTACCCAATGATTTAGAGGCAAAAAACCAATGCAGTATCAGATTCCCTTATACTTCAAAAGTATACTACAGTAGTCCACACACTAAAACAAAGGGTAATGGAATAGCAACTAATACTGTAGAACCAGCAAAGTGTTAATAGTGTTGACCACGTTAGCTGACAAAGTTTGGCAGCAGAAAGAAATGCACCCTGCTGAGATGTTGATGATGAAGTCAAGCAAAATGCAGATTACTTTGTTTGATCTCCATAAGCACCAATTAAGGCCTGGATAACTTCCTGATACCACTACAGCTTCATTAGCTAAAGCTAGGAAAAAAAGATTTAACTGTCCCCTTGTTGCAGATGTTAACATCAAAAGAAATTACAAATAAAACCATTTTTGAGTTCTTTACCTGTTTGTTTCCTTTCATAAAGAGCATCACAGAAGCTTTATTTGTCAGCACTTTGAGCCTAAAGAGAGAAAATTGATATAAAATGGCTCAGCTCAATTATTAAACACCACTTTTGCTCCACTTCATGAGTAACATGCATATTTGAGGGATAGCAGGATGATAGTTCACAGCTTTGAGTGGTATTAAACAAGCAAATGCA
>RJWM01026849.1:0-27585 GCA_004363535.1 Dasyprocta punctata | reverse complement strand
TTTTTTTCTTTTCCCTTCCTTCTCTTCTTCTTTCCCCCATCCCAATTTTTCTTTCCTCTTGAACAGTTTCTTCCTTATTTCACAATATCTATTGCAAATTTTGAATTGTATACTGTTTCAGTTTCTTACACTAGGGAGATGATATGATGCTTACACAAGTGAGTCTGATTTGTTACACTTAAGAGTATGGTGTCAAGTTGCATTCATTTATCTATATAAGTCTCAACTATTGTTCTTTATGGCTGAATAGTATTCCACTGCATAAAAAGGCCACAACTTTTTTATTCATTCTTCAGTTGATGGGCATTTGGATTGTTTCCAAGATTTAGCTATTGTAAATTGTGCTACTGTAAATATGAGTGCACATACATCACTGTGGCATGATGCTTTCAATTCTTCCGGGAAGATACCAAGAATGAGAATAGCTCAGTCAAATGGGACCTCTAATCCTAGTTTTTGAGGAATTTCCACACGGATTTCTACAGTGGTTGCACCAGTCTACACTCTCACCAACAGTGGAGAAATGTTCCTTTTCTCCCACAGCCCCTCCTGCATTTGTTATTGGTTGATTTTTCTTTTTTTATTAGATTTTTATTTTTTTATTTAAGAGAAAAAAGACACAGAAAAGAAAGACAAAAAGCAAAAGAGACAAACAACAACAGCAAATCCAAAACAGTAACATTATAGGTTTACAAAACAAGATGATAGGAATTTGACGATGGGTGCAATATTGCATATCGTTACCTTGTTTAGATTAACAGATATAGACATGTAAAAGTTGTCTAATCATATGAGTATTAACTGTTCTTTTCCAATAACTAATACATTTAGTAGCTATCTTACGTATACATATATTTGTGTCTTTTTCCTTTTCCTTTCCTTCTTTCCTCCTTTCCCTTTGATTTCTTGATGACAGCCATTCTTTCCAAAAATAGGCACCTGAGTAAATATACACTTCTCAGATGAAGAAATAAAAACCGTGAATAAATGTATGAAAAAATATTCAACATCATTGGTCATTCAAGAGAAGAAATTTAAAACAGCATTAAGATTCCATGAACTGACAATTTTATAGCCCCCAAATTGTAAACAATGTCCTTCTCTCTATCTACTTAATATATTCCAAACTTTATTCTTGAGCTTTTATCAGAAAGTTTATATGAAGTTCTTATTTTCTTTAATGCAGAAAGCTCCATGAATTATATAATTTATTTCATTTAATCATCTAGTCAAATGTTATATTCATGTTGTAGCTATCTTGCTTTGCAAATGGTGAAATGAGATGTAAGAAGCTAAGCAAATTTGCACAATGTCATTCTGCTAGTAATTAATGGAGGCAGACTAAAGATTCTTAACACCCTAGTCTTGATTTGGCTTAGTATAGTATATTGAAATACTGCCATGAGTTAGGTTTAATTTTCATGTTGCCTATTTTATTCAACCGCAATATAAGGAGACCATATAAACAATATTTATTTCAGTTATTCTTAGAATCATCATGGAAGGCTTATTATCTTTTGATTGTTCTTTGCATGGCAGTTAATATAAATCACTTCCAAATTTGGTTTGAGAAAAGGCTTTCTCTTTTAAGGAACTAATGCTGTCTTTTAGCATAGAAAATAGGAGAATGTAACTTTTCTTGTTTTATTTATTTTTACTTTGCCTCTGGGAACTCAAGACTAAATTTTGAGGTGCAATCATGGGTGTTATTTTGGGAGGCTGGTATATTGCCTTCTTCATAACTTAAAAAATTGTCTCATATTAATAATTTGCTGTTACTATAAAGAGACTAAAATTCATATTTATAAACAATAAATATCTAAAATAAAAATCTACATTTTAAAATAAGACTTTTCTACCATATCTATCCTATTATGAATTTATCTATCTTTATATTTATTCATATATATCTATAATGTTGCTCTTACCCCACATTGGTTTCTTCAAATTTTGAAAATTAAATTTATTGTTATAGTAAAAATCTTAAACATTTCTTTTACAAGGTTTGAATATTTATTTAAAGAAAAGATTGCAATACTCTCTTGAAGGACAGAACTTACTAATTAGATTTTGGTTTAAAAATGATGAAATGCCAAGTCTTAGTTCACAGTTTATTTTAAATTTTATGAGAGTTTATACTTGCCTTCTTTCTCCTCCTGTCCTTCCCTGAAACATTCCAGTCATTATCACATCATATTTATAGTAATCTTTCTTCTCAAAATGTGTTCATGGAACACTGACCATGTTTCATATATAAAAATGAATCCAAAGTAAATTGATTGAAAATATGCATATTGTGTTTGAGTAAAGATGATGTCAAAGCAACTGGGTGACTTGGTTACCTCAGCACTTCACATATTCAGTGAATGTTATCATTGGGCAGAGTCTGTGTTAAAGTGAACCTAGGTAGTTACATGGAGAAAACAAAACAGTTGAGTAAAATTTGCATTTTCAATTGGTTTTGTTAGCGTCCCTCAAATAGTTAGCTTCAGGTGTTTTCAAGAGTGTTTTAATGTGGCTGTTGAGGTTAACATGATTTACTTTTTTGATCACATGGGACAAATAAAATCTCTGCCCTGAATCCCAGAGATGTGAACCACACATTGTTAGCTTCTATAACTCTTACATTTTGATTTGCTTGCAGGAATTTTAAAATGTGTATATCTATCCTCTGCTATTTGCATATAGATTTTATACTTACTTGGCTTATGTATGAAATACCACTTATTTATATTGACCATTTTGCTGCTGTTGAGTTTCATAATGCTTTTTCTGTATTACCAAGAGTTTTAGAATAGATTCAGGAAAAATGCTTTAAAACTTGTAACAAAATAACCTAATTTGTCAAATCTGAGACTACAACAGAGGCTGACAGATTGAATGTTATCTTCCAAGGCAAATGTTGAAAATGGCCCTAGAACAGAACCTTTGGAGTGAAACTGTTGATAAATTGCCATATTATTGAATTATGATGAAACAGAAAGAAATAATATAATTTTTCCTTGTTTATGATTAAATAGCTCAAAGAGGTTGAAAAAGAAAAGAATAATTTATGGGTTCTTATTACAGCTGAATCCCAGGTTTGGTCATGCTTTCTACATTTTACTTTTCAAGTAGCTAGATCAAGATGATTCCTTAATATATTTAACTCCTATGGCTAAATGTCTACATCCTTAGTATTCTGATGCTTGAAAATGGCAATATAAAATCATTATGCTCAGAATTGAAAAGTTTACTGGCTGTGCTGTCACTTTTATATTTATTAGAAGGTTTTATTTATTAGCATAGATTACAAAGTGAAGTAGGGATTTGGCAATTTTATAGTCTATTGATCAAGGCAAGTAGCACAGAAAGATAATTTAGGATTTAGAATGATCTAGCTAGCTGGACTGTAACTACTGATCAGTTATTCAGATAATTAAGAGTACTTACTTCACCTTCTGCCAGCAACATAATCCCTAAATATATGACCCAGACAGATAAAAGAAAAACCCATCAGTTGGATGTTATTTTTATATGTCATGAACCAATTTGACTCAACCGTTTCCCCCTTCTTTGTTAAATCTCTGACTTAGAGGATAGGAAGGAAAGATTTTCACTGCATCTCCACATTGCCTATAGTCACACCTTTGGTTGTGGGCATCTCCTGGACAGGAGGAGTGAGGATGTCCCCTTGTCCAGCTGCAGGGTGGCCAACTCTGCTGAGCTCTGCACCAAGTGGAAGGATTTTTCTTTTGTTTCGCATTCTTGAAGCCTTTTTCTGGCCAGTGCAGATTTGGCAGGAGAGCACACTTGGGCTGTTGGGCTGTCGCCAGTCATTTGGTTCTGAAACTGGAGTTTAGCAGGATCTTGCCAAAGATTAGACTGAGAAATCTGGATACAGGCTGGCAATCCAAGCAAGCAGCCCCAGCCAAGTTGGCACAGTTGGGAAAACCTTGGAGAATCACAATTATTTTAGACAAAATACAAAGTTTGTGAGCTTTCTAAACATTATGTAAATCAGCCCAGATTCTTAATTCAAGCACCTAAGTCCATCACTCTTGGTAAGTATGTAAATGCATAGTGTCTTGATTCATGTCACACTAAAACTCACTCGCAAAGGGGAAATTGGATGATGCCACAGTGGAAAGGTATCAGCACCTGCAGCAGCAGACAGAAGACTCAGGTGCCTCAAAGGCCTTCTCCAAATTCTAGTTCTCATTTCCATTATTCACTAGGGACTGGAAATCTGTGGTTGTGCCCTAATGTGAAGGAAGCTAATGTGGACTATTAACAGGATTGTTTACAGAGAAACTGCTCCTTATGGCTCATACTTGTGATCTCATTTAGGTTAATCCTCACAGTGGGCTTGTGAGGCAGGCATTGTTATTGTGCCCATTTTAATTTCAGGATCTGAGATTCAAACTCATTTTTCTGAAATGTTGAAGGGTTTAATTTTATCTGTGTGGGTATCTTGTAGTACTTTTTAAAGGCCGGTGCACCTAGGGACCTTGAGGGGCTAACATACTTATATCAGGGCCAAGTCATTCCAATTTCATAGGTCTGGGTGAAATCTTAGATCTACTGTGTGACCAGTTGCACAGGTAATTATGACCCTGATAATTGGAACTGCTGCCCTATAACTTCTTAATTATACCCAACTGTGCACACTTACATGTACAAGTAACCTTTCTCTTCAAAAGATTTTATTATGAGACTCAAAAGCCTCAGTTGCAGTTTATGCTACAAAGTTATCCTCATTTTCCTTAAGGATGCCCTAAACTCTTCTTTTTCCTCTTATGCAAGGTTTTGTTTCCTCTATTTGCCCTATTAGACACCTTCAACATAATCTGAAATGCAAAGTAGTTAGGTAAAAATTTTTAGACTTGTTATGCTTGGAGGCTCAGTTCTTTTAAAGACTCACTTCAGTATTTTTGGTTAATGATGTTTCTTTTCTGTGGGAATAAAGGACATATTTTACTGCATCAGAGAGTCTACAAATGTCACTTGAGACTTCAGTGGAAATTAAGTATTGTTTCCACACCTAAATCTACTGGTCTGAAAAATAATAGTTAATATATTTTTGACAGATAAGTTGGAAATCTACATAAGCCCTTATATGTTGTCAAGCTCATTTGTGTATTTTTTTTTCAGTGAACCCATTTTGTTTCTTGTTTATCAGGGAAAAGCCTAAGGAAAGTGCCACACATTTGCTTCTAGCTGTGCAGAATCTGCTCTGAAAATGTGAAGATGTTTAAAATACCCACAGAAGATAAATAAAAAGAACCACTTTATTAACTTTAAGAATAGTTTAAGACAAAAATTTTCATGTTCATTTTATATTTTACCAGATATAGATTTATAATTCAATAAAATTCTACTCAGAGGCATAATCTAATTTGGAGAATTATGTTGCACTAAAAAAAAATCTTAAGGCTACGTCAATTTGTGACTTTAAAATAAAAAAAAAATTCTTTTGAGTTTGAGTCTCTTATTTTATAAGCAAAACTTTCCTGCAGAGATTGGAAATACTTGAATTAATCAATGTAACTTATGCTTTTTCCATTTCCATTTACTCTGAAATTATGGTGATTTCAGAGAATATTAAATTTTATTTGATTTAGCATCTAGCCTGAGTGGCCATAATTCTTTGGCCAGTAGCTAGACAAACTGAAACAATATTAATGATGACTTATGCTTTGAAGAATAAGGTGATTTAATGTCACCGCTTGGTTTTAATTTTGTTTGAGTAGTGTGTTCACAAGTTTTTTATACAAGTTTTGTTGAGAGATGATATTCTGAGAGGTGCAAGGTACGAGAAGTTGGAAAACATGTACTAATACTTCTGTGATATTTTATGCTTATGGTATTTTAATTTTAGTTAATTTTATCACACATCATATTGTGCTTAGAGATGAAATGTTTTCACTGTGCCACTCTTGTTTGGGTTGAGATTATAAAAACAAAAACTCATCTAACAATGTATATATCACACATGCACAAAGAATGTGACTGAATTTTACTGAATAAAGGAAAAAAATATAGTAGAGATTTTCTGTGTTTATTCCAGTAACTTTTCTCTAAACAACATGGTTAGTGTTCCTTATGAAGTCAGAAGGCAGAAAGAAACTTTGGTGGTTCTAGGTGGTGATCTGAAATTTTTGAAGGGAATGAAACTTTGATGTGAAAAAGGAGCAGAAGGACATTTGGAAGGTCTTGAGGGAAAGTGTCAAAAGAAGTGAAAAGTGGGCAAATAGAAAAGGAAAGGAAAGGAAAAAAAAGGGATAGGTGAAGGATTGATTTGGTGGAATGGGGGAGAATGGAGATTAGCTCAGATGGTAAGAGGAAATACACCAAGAATATGCAGTGTGAGGGAGGTTTGTTTGAAAATGTCAGAAGTCTAAGTTAAAGAGTTAAAACAAATGAGGTTAGATAATATGAGAGAGTCACTTGGTAGGGGGCTTATAATTCTAGATTTTATAATTCAGATTTTTAATTAAGTAATGTGGTCTCTAGAAGTTGCTATAAAAGAATCTAGGATTTAAGGCTATGGTTTTGCAGAAAGTAGTAAACTGAATCTAGAGGCAACTTAGAGCTTACATTCTTGGATGAAAACAGAGCTAACTAGTGAACTGCCTACTTTCATGGAGCAAGAACTCTCTAGCTACCCAGGGTTTGCACTTGAATCCCTTTGATCATTTACATTACCTGCCTGACTCCTGTGAGTATCAAAGTTTGCAACCCAAGTCTAAAGTGTCACAGGGGGAAAAGGCAAAATTTGAGATAAATCCCTATTTCTGCAGAATGACAAGTAATCTCCAAATGCTGCTAGTCTTCTCAACAGGTAGAAAAACTACAGGCTCAGTCATACATCTCTGCCAAGAGGCTACGAATCTCCTACTGAAAAGAATGTGTCAGTCGTTTGACTTGTCGTTTAGACTGATATACAACAAGCACTGCCACGTTGTCATGTTACTGACTGAACTTGCCATTTGTTGCATTGGAATGCCAGAGAGATAGCTTGAGGCAGGGTTATAATTCAGGTCAGAACTTGGGTTCACTGGCTAGGGGAGGTTTTTCTAGGATACCAGCCATAAGAAACTCTTGTTCAAGAGTTATGATAGTAGAAGTGTTGACATGTAGTTCAAAGACCCAAACTGTATCTCTGCCTGAGCAGCATCCTGGGAGACTACTTTAATTGGATTAGGGTCCACCTATCAGCATTTCCTAAAATTTTCCCAAATGATTGTGTGAACAGGATTGAAAAGCATTGATTGGAGTTATAGACATTTACATGGTTCTAGCTTGTGTGTCTGAGTAAACAATGTTGGACAGTTGCTCAACAGGTGGTTATCAAACTACAAGTAAAGTTTCATAGAATGAGGCAAGGAAAAGTGGAGTTATCTTGAAGTCACACAACTGGGTTTAAACAATAAGAACCTATAATTACTAGTAGAAGAAGCCAAGCTTGTAGCTAGAACAAACATCAAAATCTCAAGTCTAAAAGTTGAGATGAGCAAAAGTGGAAGAAAGAAGAGCAAAGTAGGTAGACAAGAGTGCGGGCATTAATCAAGTGCGAAGAAATTCTGTAGGAGACACCCACAGGGTTGGATTCTGCCCTAAACTGCTAGTAGAGTCTCCTTCTCAGTGTTTCTCCTGTGTGTTGTGCAGGTATCAAGGTTGCTGGTAATGGCTTGACTTCAGAATTCTGAAAGATCATCATGTTATTGCAGAGAGGATATAAAACAAAGACTGCATTTAAAATCATTACATTTGAAAAAGTATTTTTGATGTATTTAATTTTAATACCTTGTTAAATCCTCTCTCCTCCCCTCAAATTTCTTTTCTAAGGCCAGAGATCAGTGTACCTATGTCCTGAATAATGTGTTTCCATCACTCCCACTTCTATTTCTCGTATTAGTCTCCTTTCCCTCTCCTCTTCTCTTCTTAAAATGCCTTATCCTAAAACAATATTTTGAAAATACTTTTCTCAGGTCGTACTTTTAATTTAGTGCTTTAAAAAAATTCTAAAACTGCTAAACCATTCTTTCACTTTCTGCAAGAGCAGTTGTAGATTTGAAATTAAACTGGATTCAAATTCCAGGTTCATCACACAAAAATTGTATGACCTCCCTCAGGTGATGTAGCCTCCCCAGTTCCAATGTTCTCAGCTTTAAAATGGGAATATATCATTTGTCTCCTGTGGTTCTTGAGATGATTGAAGGAAGTATCTCATTCCATGCTTATGTAGAACAGCTACTTAAAAACATTAACCTTTGCTTTGGCATGCTGGAGAGAACAGATGAATATAAATGCCCAGTGCTGTATGGAGACCTAAATCAAAGGGAAAAGAGCTAATTCCCCATGGAGATATTCTTTAATAGTAGTCAGTTCTGATTTGAGCATTTTCTCATGAATTTTACCTAGTTCCTGTGCTTCAGAGAATGAGTAGTTAAAGTTGGCATAGGGTATGAGTTTGATGGATTAGTCCCAATTTTGTTTCACAATCTTTACATCTACCAGTAGTGAGATGTAGATAGCATTTTAGTTAGAGGAATGCAAAAGTATTGGAATATCACAGCCTTGACACTTTGCACAAACACAGACATTATTTCTTACTTTCATTTAAAATACCAATGTGTGATTTTTTTTACCTGAGATTTTGAGATGGCTTAAAATTTTCAAAAGGTATTAAATCAATTTGTGTGCCTTGAGGTAGCAGTATATAAAAGCTTTTTTCCCCTTCTCCTTTCTGATTAATAGAATTAGTTCTAGTTGGCAGCAAGTGTTAGAGTTGCTGTGTTTGTAAAAGTGTGTCTTTGGTTACTTTAATACATTTGTTTATGTCGAGGGGTTTCCTATTCATATTTCAAGGTGATGATGGTGTTATATTATTTATGCAGCCTATCATTCAGAATATCACAAAAACAATTCATTTCTGATTAGTTGCTTGTTTATGTATCCACCAGATAGTTATTGGGTTTCTTTTACGTATTTTCAGGTCTTATGGTTCTAGGTGGCATAAGTCTGAGAAGAAAGACTGGTACCACTTTCAGAAATCCAAAAGACAAATATCAAGTATCAATTAAAACAGTATTTATGTAGAAACAGCAATGTACAGTAAAAAGAACATGGATCAAATCTAAAGCAAATCTGTCTTTAATACTGGGCCTGCCATTCACTAGCTGTATGTGCCTGGGCAAAGAATCAGCCTCGGTAGTTGATAATACCATACTTCCCTGCAAAGTGCACATATGGTGGTCAGTGATACAGACAGAGACCTAGCATTATGCCAGGCGTATAATAAAGATAAGTGTAAGGAAGTTACTACTGCTACTACTACACTTAACACAGCAATGCTACAGGTTAGGCAAAGTGGAAAGCAGTTTGATTATTCATATATTATGATATAGATGCTGTGATTCATAAGAAAACTTTTCTAAATCCATCAGGTTTCCAAATGGCAGTTCCCAGATTTAAACGAAGCCCTGTTTTCAGATTCAAAACCCGAACTCCATATACTTCAGCTTTTTCTACATCGGATAATGCCGGTTGGAATTTAAAGTGTTTCCTTAGTGGTTCATATCTCTATACGTGATTGAGGTGAAACAATAGGAAACAAACCTCCATAAGAGACTGTCTAATATCCTAAGATTTTTCACACACACACACACACACACACACACACACACACACACTTTTGTAGGAAGACAGGTCCTATAATTAAGTTATGATAAGAATTAGGCATTTGTTTTCAAATTCGATTAACAGCTGCTTCATACAACCAATACAAATCTGCATTCAATAAAAGGCAAGAATGATGACCAGAAGTGTATTGGATGAGATCTAAGATGCTTCCTAGTGAACTTATTCAGAAGGGAGAAAGCAGCCTGGGCTGAAATTGGCTCGCTAAGAAAGATTCAGCAGTCTGGAATGGAGGTTCAGGAATCGTGGACACTTGGGTCTGCCTCAATCGGACTGATGGCTAAAGATGAGAGAATTGTTTGAGCACGAAACCTTAACACTGGCAGGTGCTGGAGCAATGACAGGAATAGGAAGCAAGTAGCACTGCTTTGGACTCTCAGGTCAGCAAGTGCGTTTTCCTCTCCTTATCGTCCACTTCTCTTCAATATACTTGAAATAATAGAGGTACTGTCCTCGTCCCACCGACATTTTCATGAAAGCCTCCTTGGCAGCAGTGTGTGATCCTGCACGCTCATTCCAGCTCTTGAGTGGACCAAGAACATCTAGGCACAGGTTCCTCTGCAAGGCTGGGTTGTAAGAACTGAGCGGAACAGAAGACTGAATGTGTGACAGACTCTTCTGCATTATCCGGTCCTCTGATCCTCTACAATACCAGGAACAGGGTTGCATGTGCTGAGCTTACTAGATACTACTAAAAGATGAGATAAGATAATTTCCACTTGGAGAAGAAAATTGACAGGTAAGTGTTAGGTATGATTTTTCCCACAATCCAAAGGAAAGCAAACCAAGAAATTGAAACCTCACAGGATATACTCAATACACAAACTCATATTCTTTTTTCACATTTGTACTGCTTTGAAAATTCCCTCCCTCCAATCATTGTGATTCTGGGTTTCTATTGCTGAGAAGCAAAACTATTCCACAACCTACTGGTTTAAAATAGTGATTTTATGTTGTTCACAAGTTGCAGGTCAGGAATTTTGAAAAGAGTCAAGCGGGAAGTTGGTCTCTGATCCACCTACTGTTGGCTGAGGTTTTACAAAGGACTCACTTGCAAGGGTTTCTCCACTCACATATCTGACTCCTCTGTATCCTTTTTTCTCTTTCTCCACACATATCTCATTTCCCACGATCCATCCACGTAGCTTCCTTAGGCTTCTTCACAGTATGGCAGTCTGTTTCTCTTAGAGGTGGTGACAGGAAGGAAAAGCTGCCAGCTCTTAAGGACTAGTCTCAGAAAAGAACGCACCATCACCATAACTGATTAGTCATAAAATTCACAGGGCCTTTCCAGAGCCACAGGAAGAAGGCATAGCCCTCATCTCTAAATAGAAAGGGAGTCGAAGAATTGAAGACCCTCTCAAGACTGCACACAGGCCATTCGTGGACTGCGGAGAGATAGAACCAGGCCTCACCCTCACTTGGGAGGTGATCCCCGCCTGGAAACCAGCACCATGCGCTGGCTGCTGCCGGAGTGAGGACAGTCACACCGAAGCCTTTCTCTGTGAGTCAGCGCCATTCGTGAACTGCGGAGGGAGAGAACCAGACCTCACCAGGAAGCGATCCCGGCAGGGAAACCATATCATTTTCATTGTTTTGTTGGGTTGGGTTTTATTCTCTTTCGTTTTGTTTGATTATGTTAAATATGATGGCGTGAGCAGTATTTGAAAGATCGCAAGACATATTATGGTAGCCATTTTGGATTTACTATTGGCTTGTTTTGAACTCCTTTCTTTCATTCATTGTTTTGTTTTTATTGTTTCTGTTATATTCTGTTCTGTTCGACTTTTACTATGTATGAAGGTATCTGCAGCTATTCTGTAGATAACAAGACATTATGGTAACTATTGTTGGTTTTTTAAGGTCTTGAATTTCTGTATCACTTATACTAGTTTATTTTGATTGGTTTTATTCTGTTTCATTTTCCTTGGTTTTAACCTCTTAAAAAAAAAAAAACTACACCCAATTTTACCTTATGGAAATCTTAAACCATTCCCAGAGTCCCAAAGATTCCCTTCTCCTTCCTCTATTTGGCATGATCTGTGATACTCATTTAAGATATGAGTTATGAATTTGTCTTTTTATTCTCATTGTCCAGCAGGTAAACACTGACTCATACATACTCTTTAAGGAATATTTTAATTCTCTAAGAAATGGCAATTTAAATGTATAAGAAGGAAAAATATTTTCTTGATATGTCTATTTGCAAAACTGTTCTTTTGTAGTGGAATTATTATTTCTCATTTTCATGTGAAACAGTCATTACTTTTCCTGTTTTCATCCCCATTTCACCTTTTCTTTCATAGTATGTTCTCTCAGTTTAAGAATAAGAAACTATTCTCGTTATTCTTTGACAACCCCATATGTATCTTAGTACCAAACCTTTACAGAAAAAAAAGAAAGAAAGAAAAAAGAAAGAAACAAAATAAAATCTTTTAAATCATGATAGAAAGTGCTTATTTATATAACTGAACAAATATTTTCCTATATCCATATATTTGGAAGGAAAGTATGATTTTATCTTTTTAGTTATATTTAGCATTTAAAAACCTAATAATGCCTTGAAAACATCTTGCACCTCAAGAAGTGAATTAATTCACATATTGAAAATCAAATGGCATCATAGTTCAAAATAAACTATTTAAGGAATTTCTGTCCCTGTTTTTTTTTTTTTCCCAAAACATTTTGGGATCATCATATTTTTTTCTGATTTGTATGTAAAATAAGTTATATTGGCTTCAAATAAATAAAATAAACAAAAGGTGACCTACTGTGGTTAAGTGGAAGGCAGGAAAGAGGTGGTGGTACTCCAGTTGTCATTTTACTCTTTCATTTTCCTCTTCTTCCTCCATGAGGTGGCCTCAGAGGAAATTCCAAGAAAATCTAAAATTTTGTGGAACACAATCTCTTTCCTCCAGGGTGGAAAAATCTGAGCTACAATTTGACTAAATGATTTGCCCATGGAGAAGTAACACTAGTAAGTACTCACAGTTACCATATACCAAGCAGTGAACCTAAAACTAAGTTCTCTCTTGGGCTGAAGCATTTAATGTTCACATTAATTCTATAATGTAAATATCCTCATTTTCTCATCTGATATGTGAAGACACTGAGGTCAGAGATTTAACTAACTACAAGTAAACCCAACACTGCACCTCGGGTATCTCCAGCCACAACATTTGCCATGCTATAGTTCTGCATCTCACAGGAAAAATCGTTAAGACCAGCCCATGATTAGAATTTAATTTTAACATCAGCGAACAATACTATATAGTTTTAGTTCTCTCTTTTCTTAGGTTCTTTGCAGGGATTCAACAAGGAATTTATAGGCGAGAGAGGCTAAAGCTTTGATATTCCCATGAGCCCTCAGGGTTTACACTCCCAGTTGTTACAGGTCACTTCTTGGGGTACCAGAGAGGTTGTCTTAGATGTGGCCATCACTAGTAAGTTGGAGGTGTAAAACCTGCTGAGGCATGAGAGAAAAGTGGTGAAGAGAGCTGAAAAGGATTTTCCAGTATCTATGTACAGAACTAGATGTGTGTACTATGTTTGATAACTGGGGAACATCTCATCCTATCCCTTTTATTCCTCTTTAGAGTAGAGACTGTCTACAGATATATGTTAATGTTCCTCCTTGTGTATTTCAGGACTTGAGTACATTTTTGTTGAACTAGTAGACAAACTGGCAGCATTATCTCTTTCTCTAATTAACCAAGTGATTGAGGCCAAATAGAATTCACTCTTCCTCTCTCCCCAGCCTGCTTTGCTATTAATGACATAGGGCCACCTGCCGAGTAATAGAGAAGGTCATCCACAAATTAGCAGTTAAGGGGAAAGAAGAGGACCAGGATATCTGAATGACCTACCAATTGGATAATCCACTTGTGGTTAACTGAGAAAAAGAGTCAATTAACACATTTGCACAGTATTCATCTTTAAAATTCCAGTAAATTTAAAATCGTGAATAAATTACACAAGGTACATGAATATGTTTTTAGGTGAATAAAGTTATCTCATTTAGGTTAACATGAGTAAGTGTGATTACCTTTCTCATTTGAGGTCAAATGAGTAGCTGAAAATGCAGTGGTATTTGAGAAGAATAAGCTTAATGAAGCTGAAAGCATTCTCAAATTTAATTTAGAACAGAAGGTTCAGATCTTGTGAATTTTGACACATGCATGTATGGAAAGGAGGAAACACACTCTTTCACTACTAGTATTTAAGTGCTATAAAATCTTTTGCTCAAACTTTTAAACTTAATTTAGTCAGATGTATAAATGATAGTTCTATCTCTTGGGATGGCCTATACAAGTGAATGTTTGCTCAACATTTTAAGATCCTCAGATTGAAAGTGCTGTGTAAATACTGGGCCAGATTAGCTCACCATGTGTCTCCCTGTGTGCACAGAGCTTTCACTGACTTCAGCGGGTGGAATGTGGTGGGAGAATCTGGCTCATTATTAGTTTTTCTATTTTGATTTGATCAACTGTTGTCAATTACAGACATTGGTAATTACCCACAGAAAAGGAGAGGAGGGAGAAAAAAACTTGCTATCATAATATTTATCTTATCAGTTATGGTATTTTCCTATATCAAAAAAATATTGTGGTGAATTGTGTAACACAGCAAGTACTGATTTTGCAGTGCCCTTGATTTGAGTGTATTTTGATACAGATTTTTAAAAATTTCTCAGATAAATTCCACATGTTTATAGAGTAGTGCTGCATAACTTATCACTGCACCCTGTTAATTCTTCTTCTCAACCTTCTCTTGACAGCTTTTTCCCTTAGATTCCATCCCCCATCAACATTATATTCCAAACCATTGTTTTCCAAATACTTTCTATGATGATGGAAATATTTTATATCTGGATTGTCCATTTTGTTTCTGCTATTGGGCATGTGAAATATGTAGAGTGGGAATGAGAAAATGAGTTTTTAATTTAATTTCAATTTCAATTTCAATGGACACATGTAGCTAAGTGACTGCTACACTTCCATGTAGTGAAACTCATACATCTTAATTACTGAGATAAACCGTTGACTGTTGTTCTTACTGGGAGGACATTTGTCTTCAAATTCTCTTACAAACCACCAAACTAATCTACTGTATATTTTGCTTTCATCATTACACTTTCTATTAGAAACCTTTGATGATTTCATATATTCAACCCACAGTAATTTCTACAACATACTATTTACCAAATCTGGCTGCTTATCAGAATCATTTGTGGGCACAACATACAATATATCATTTATTAGATCCAAGATGGAGCCCAGGAAGTTGACTCTGATACACATTCTAAGAATTCCCAGTCTTGAATCTCCATTTTTCCTCATATCCATGGTTTGTATTCTAGATAAACATGTGTTACCTGGGATGCTAAAATATTCTAACTTTCATCTCTGTTTTCCTCCCTTGCCACATTTTCCTATTTCCTCCACAATCTCTCCTCCACATAACTGGAGCTATCTTACAGAAAGTTAAAATACAATGTATAATTCTGGCTGTTAAAATTTTTCAAAACTTCTCATCACTTATAGAGTGAAATGCAATTCTTTTGCATGCTCATGGTCTACAAAACCCACATGGTATTCTTCCCATCTACCACTTAACTTTCGTTATTTTTTTAAAGTTACTTTCCATAGCCAGGCATGGTGGCGTATGCCTTTAATCCCAACACTCCGGAGGCTGAGGCAGGAGGACTGTTGTGAGTTCAAGACCAGCCTGGGCTACAAAGTGAGTTCGAGGCCAGCCTGAACTGCATAGTGAGACCCTGTTTCAAAAAATAGGGCCGGGTATTTAGCTCCATGACCTAAGTGTCTGCCTGGTAGGTGCGAGGTTGTGAGTTTGATCCCCAGTACCAAAAATAAATAAATAAATGAATAAACAAAAATAAAACTACTTTCCTTCTTGCTTGCCACTGATCTTTTCCTCCCTTGAACACATCAGATTTCTTCCCATCTCAATATTGCTGTTTACTCTGCTTGGACAGTCCTTTCCTGGGATCTTCAAAAGTTTGACTCCTCATTTTTCATTTCTCAATATTTTCAAGAAAGTTGTTTCTTGTCTCTCTGTTCATCTCAGTTACTGCTTATACACATCTTTTTATGTCTACAAGAATTTATTATTATCATGAAAATTATGTTCTGTTATCTTGTATGTCTATTAGTTATCTCCTACTATTAGGAAATAGGTTCTATAAGAGCAAGTATGTTATTTTTCCTGTTTTAAGGCTCAGTTTCTTAAATTAAAATTATGTTATTATTTTCAAGACCAGCAATGTTAGTATTTCCTGGAAATGCATTGCAATGCAATTTTGTGTTCCTACCCCAGATATAGTGAATCAAAAACTCTGAGAATAGAGTCTAGGAACCTGTATTTCAGAAAGCCCAAACTAGATGATTTTGATGGATGTTAAAGTTTATAAATTGTCTAACACACACTATCTATTATCATTTTAAAAACTTCATCACGATATGAAAATAAATCTCTGGATTTATGTTTCATTTCTCTCAATCTTTCAAACTTTCTACATCTTACTATATTTATGTTACATGTATGTAAATAACACAACTAAATCTTCCTACTCATTTGTTTATTCTTTAGTTGTGCCATTTCTGGAGTTAGATGGATGGGCCTTCATTTTTAGAGTCCTAGTGAATGGGAAGTTCTGACCAGTTCTTCAAAACATTTGTAGCCAGTGGTTAATAAATATAAATAGACCCTGCCAAACCAAGGTTCAGCTCAACTACAGATTAGGTCAACACGGCTTTCAGTACTACTGCCTGACAAAAGAGAAGATATATGCTCTTTATTGGCAATACATCTTATTTCTTTTATCTCTACTGTGTTTTATTCTCACTACAAATGGCTCATATACAATCAGAAGTTATAAAACACACAAGGAAGGTGGAAAATAAGACACGAAGAAGCAATTGATAACATGTTGCCCAGAGATGGACTAAATATTGTAATTGGTCAGATAGAAATATAAAACTATGAGTATATACATTAGAATCTAGTAAAACGTTAGACAGCATATGAGAATATATGATTAATTTCATGAGAAAAATAAACACATAAAACTATAAATACATATACATTGGAAATGAATCATATATTAAATATAGGATTAACTCAGATTAGATATAATAGAGGGTGGAAAGAATCAGTGAATTAGAAGGTATAGTATTAGAAAATTTCCAAATGAACACTAGAAAATTTTTAAAAAGCATCTGAAAAAAATATTTGTAATTCCCAAAGAGGAGAAAATCAATAGTACGGTAGAAGAAATACTTTAATACAATGACTAAGAATTTTCCAAAGTTAATAAAGAATCAACCCAAGATTCAAGAAATTCAACATTCCTCACTACAATAAAAACAAGCAAAACCATACCTAAGTCTGTTTTAGCAAAATGGCGGTAGATCAAACATAAAAGGAAAATGTAGCAACTAGAGAAGAAAAAACAAAATGATACAAATGACAGTTTATTGTCATAAGCAAAGGAGACATGAAGAAAGTGAAATACCATCTTTAAAGTATTAAAAAATAACTGTCAGCACAAAAAATTTTATGTTTAGGAAAAATATCCTTCAAAAATAAAGATAGGATGGATTTTTCTGACAGACAGAGACTGAAAGGAACCTTAAAATTAGATTTCTGCATAAGCAGTGGTGAAGAAAAACAGAGAAATGATAATAAGTGGGAGCCTACATTCATGAGAAGAAATGAAGAGGATAGAAATGGTAAACATGGGACTAAATACAAAAGACCTTTTAATTTCTGCAAACTTTTAATTTATTTAAATTGTCATTTGTTGATTAGGTCAAAGATAATGTTTTCTGATCTTTTTGAAACAGGGTTTCACTATGCAGTTCAGGCTGGCCTTGTATTCACTTTGTAACCCAGGCTGCCCTCGAACTCACAGTGATCCTCTTGCCTCAGCCTCCCAAGTGCTGGGATTATACGTGTGCACCATCTTGGCTGTATTTTGGAGTTGATAGCATATCCAGAGGTAAAATAACAAAAAGAGGTCAAAGTTGAGAGGAAGAATAAATTTAATTATAATGCTATAATGATATTATATTTTTATATTATTTCAAGTAGAATGTGAAGCCGGGCGTGGTGGTGCACATCTTTAATCCCAGCACTTGGGAGGCTGAGGTAGGAGGAGCATTGTGAGTTTGAGGCCGGTTTGGGCTACAATGCGAACACAAGGCCGGCCTGAACTACACAGTGCAACCCTGCCTCAAAAAACCAGGGCTGGGAGTTTGGCTCAGTGACGTAAGCACCTGTCTGACAGGTGCAGGGTTGTGAGTTCAATCCCCAATGCCACCAAAAAAAAAAAAAAAAAGGTGAAAAAGGAAATGGGGATGTAGCTCAGTGTGTGAAGGTCCTGAGTTCAATTTCTAGTACTGCCACCAAAAAATAAAAAAAGCTCCATAGAAGAGAAAAAAATGAAATGTCTAAAAATGCTTATTCACCCAAAAGAAGACGAAAAGAGGAGAACTAATGGAAAAACTATCAGATTATACAGAAAAAAAAGTAAATACGATGAAAGGCATAAGGAACTAGCAATAGCTAAGCTAAATAAGTGAGAATATTAAACATTTGATGTAAATAATTTGTTAAATTTCTAGAAGCACAAACAATTCTGTGTTATTTTTATTTATTTATTTATTTATTTAAGATCAAAAAGACACATTTAAGAAAGACAAAAAGCAAAAGAGACAAACAAATGACTAGAGCAAATGAGCAACAGTAACATTATAGGTTTACAAAACAGGATGATAGAAGCTTGACAATGGTTGCAATATTGAGTATCGTTGCCTCCAAAATGGTTGCTTGCATTAACAGATATAGACATGAAAAATTGATCTAATCATATAAATATTAACCATTCTTTCTCAATAACACAGATTTAATGCAATCCCAATCAACATACCACTTGCCTACCTCACAGAGCTAGAGAAAGCATTCATGAAATTCATCTGGAACCAGAAAAGACCTAGAATAGTAAGGCAATTCTGGGCAACAAGGGTAAGGCAGGAGGCATGACCTTCCCCAACTTGAAACTATACTACAAAGCCACTGTGATAAGGTCAGTATGGTACTGGAATCACAATAGACCTGAAGATCAATGGAATAAATTAGAAGATACAGTCACAAGTATAAACCCACTTAGCCACCTTATCTTTGACAAAGGGGCCAAACATGTACACTGGAAGAAAGACAGTCTCTTTAACAAATGGTGCTGGAAAAACTGGCTTTCTATATGTTGTAAACTAAAACTAGATCCATGCCTATCACCATGCACTAAAAGTCAAAATGAATCAGAGACCTGAATATTAAAACAGAGACAGTAAACTTACTAGAAGACAGAGTAGGTAAAAATCTTGATGACATAGGAGTAGGCAAAGAGTTCATGAACAAAAATCAAATTGCATGGCAAACACGTCCCAGAATCAACAACTGGGATCTCATCTTACTAAAAAGTTTTTGCATGTCAAAGAAAATCTCCAACAGAGTGAAAAGAAAACCCACGAACTGGGAAAATATCTTAGCCAATTGTCCATCAGACAAAGGACTTCTATCTAAAATGTATAAAGCATTAAAAGAAATCAGGCCCCTAAAATTCAAGGACCCAATCCAAAAATGGGCATCTGAGATGAATACACACTTCTCAGAGAAAGAAATACAAATGGCAAATAAATGTATGAAAAAATGTTCAGCATCAATGGTCATTCGGGATATTCAAATTAAAACAACACTGAGATTCCCTCTCACTCCAGATAGAATGGCCAAGATTAAAAATGTCAACCAACAACAAATGCTGGAGGGGCTGTGGGGAAAAGGGAACTCTTCTCCACTGTTGGTGGAAGTGTAGACTGGTGCAACCACTGTGGAAAGCAGTGTGGAGATTCCTCAAGAAGCTAGGATTAGAGATCCCATTCAACCCAGCTATCCTACTTCTGGGCATTTTCCCAGAAGAATTGAAAACATCATACCACAGTGATATCTGTGCACCATATTTATAGCAACCCAATTTGTAATAGCCAGATGTTGGAAACAGCCCAAGTGCCCATCAATTAAGGAATGGATAAAAAAGATGTGGTATTTTTATACAATGGAGTCTCAGCTATCAAGAAAGATTGCATTGAGACTTTTATAAGTAAATGCACACGACTTGAGACCATACTCATAAGTGAGATAAATCAAACCCGCATGTGTAAATACCATATTGTCTCCCTAGTGTAAGAATCTGAAACAGTATACATGATCCAAAATCTACAATAAATACTATGTAAAGGCAAAAATCTGCTCAAAGAGCAAAAGTAACTGGGTAGGGAAAAGGCGGAAAGAAGGAACGGAAAAGGAAAAGATATAAATCTGTATATATGTATATGGAAGATAATTAAAACGAACATACTGCTGATGTTTGTTCTTCCTATCCATAAACAGGGAATATCTTCCCATTTTTGGAAATCTTCTTCAATTTCCTTCTTCAGAGTAATGTAATTTTCACTGTATAAATCTTTTACTTCCTTTGTTAGATTGATTCCTAAGTATTTCATTTTTTTGGATGTTATAGTGAATGGTGTAGTTTCCCTTATTTCTCTGTCAGTAACTTTGTTGTTTGTGTATAGGAATGCTATTGATTTTTGAATGTTGACCTTATATCCAGCAACATTACTGAATTTGGTTATTACTTCTAGAAGTCTTTTAATGGACTTTTGTGGATCTTCTATGTAGAGTATCATATGATCTGCAAATAATGATAATTTCACTTCTTCCTTTCCTATACTTATTCCCTTTCTTTCTCTTGTCTAATTGCTCTGGCTAATACTTCCAGAACTATATTGAATAGGAGTGGTGATAATGGATATCCTTGTCTTGTTCCTGATTTTAGTTTAAAAGTTTTCAGTTTTTCTCCATTTTGTAAGATGTTGGCTGTTGGTTTATGATATATGGCTTTTAGCAGGTTGAGATAGAGACCATCTATTCTGATTTTCTGTAGGGTTTTTTATCATGAATGGGTGTTGGATTTTGTCAAAAGCTTTTTCTACATCTATTCAGATGATCAAGTTGATATAGTGTGTTACATTTGTTGGCCCTGTTGATATGCTGTATTACATTTATTGATTTGTGTATGTTGAACCATCCCTGCATTCCTGGTATGAATCTCACTTGATCATGGTGTATAATCTTTCTGATAACTTCCTGTGTTCTATTTGCCAGTATTTTATTGAGGATTATTGCATGTATGTTCATTAGGGAGATTGGCCTGTAATTTTCTTTTTTGGTTGGGTCTTTCTCTGGTTTTGGTATTATGGTAATACTTGTTTCCAGGAATGAATTGGGGAGACTTACTTCCCTTTCAATTTCACTGAAGAGTTTAAGGACTGTTGGCATTAAGTCTTCCCTAAATTTCTTATAGAACTCAGCGGTGAATCCATCAGGGCCTGGGCTTTTCTTTGTTGGTAGGTTCTAATTACATTTTCAATTTCATTAGCTGAAATTGGGTTATTCAGCAGCTTTACATCTTCTTGATTCAGCTTTGGTAATTCATAGGTTTCTAGGAATCTGTCCATTTCTTCTGTGTTATAGAATCTATGTGAGTAAAGGTTTTCGAAGTAGGTATTGATGATCTTCTGTATTTCCTCAGAGTCTGTAGTGATTTCACCCTTTTCATTTCTTATTGCAAGAATCTGAGTTTTTTCTTTCCTCTTTTTGATAAGGTTCGCTAGGGTTTTATCATTTTTATTTACTCTTTTAAAGAACCAACTCTTTGATTCATTAATTCTTTGTATTGTTTTATTAGTTTCAATTGCATTAATTTCTGCTCTTATCTTGATAATTTCCTCCCTTCTTTGGGGTTTAGACTTGACTTGCTCTTCTTTTTCTGGAAGTTTGAGGTGCAGCATTAGGTTGTTTATGTGTGTTCTTTCCATTTTTCTGATGTGGAAGTTTAGTGCTATAAATTTTCCTCTGAGGACTGCTTTCATTCTGTCCCACAGGTTCCGGTAATTTGTATTTGCATTTTCATTCAATTGTAGATATTGTTTAATTTCTTCTTTAACTTCTTCTGTGACCCATCAGTTATTTAGGAAAGTTTTATTTAATTTCCACGTGTTTATTTGGTTCTTGTAGGTTTTTTTGTCATTCATTTCCAATTTTACTGCCCTATGGTCAGATAATATGCATGGAATTATTTCAGTTCCTTTCCATTTACTTAAGCATGTTCTGTGGACCAGTATATGATCTATTTTAGAGAATGACCCATGTGCAGCTGAGAAGAATGTGTATTCTGATGTTGATGAGTGGAATACTCGCTACACATCTACTAGGTCCATTTGTTCATAAGCTGGATTCAGTTCTGTTATTTCTTTGCTGATTTTTTGTTTGGTTGATCTGTCTCTCTGTGACAGTGGGCTATTAAGGTCCCCTGTTATAACTGTATTATTGTTTACTTGGTTCTTCATGTCTATTAAGAATTGTCTTACATATTTGGGTGCTCCCATATTTGGTGCATATATATTTATGATTGTAATCTCTTCCTCTTGAAGTTTTCTCCTAACAAGTATGTAGTGACCTTCTTTATCTCTTTTGCTCATTTTCGGTTTGAAGTTTGCATTGTCTGCAAACATAATAGCTACTCCTGCTTTTTTCTGGGTTACTGTTGCATGGAGTATTGTTTTCCAGTCTTTGATTTTTAGTCTGTGAATTTCCTTTTGAGTGAAATGTGTTTCTTGTAGACAGCATATTGTTGGATTTTGTTTCTTAACCCACTCTGCCAGTCTGTTTCTTTTTATTGGTGAGTTGAGACCATTTACATTGATTGATATAACTGACATGTACTGACTCATCCCTGTCATGATATCTTTCTGTTGTTGGTTTTCTACATTTTCTGTTTAATTGTTTTCCCTGCTTAGTGGTTTCCTTTTTTTGTTGTTCTTAAGATTGTAGCTATCTTTGTCTCTTTCTAGAGTGTCATTAAGTCCTCTTAGTAGTGTTGGTTTGGTGGCCATAAATTTCTTCAATTTTTCTTTGTATCTTATTTCTCCATCAATTTTTAAAGATAGTTTTGCAGGGTACATCAGTCTGGGTTGAAAGTTGTTTTCTTTCAGGATTTGAAATACTTTACTCCAAGCTCTTCTTGACTTAAAGGTTTGTGTTGAGAAGTCTGCTGTGATTCTGATAGGCTTTCCTTCATAGGTGATCTGTTTCTTTTCTCTGACAGCTTTTAGTATTTTGTTCTTGTGCTGTATTTCTGATACCCTAATTATTATATGTCTGGGTGAAGGTTTATTTTGCTTATGGTTAATTGGAGTTCTGTATGCCTCACTTATCTGCATATCAGATTCTCTTCCCATGTTTGGAAAATTTTCTGCTATTATTTCTACAAATATTCTTTGCAGGTCATTAGTATTGACCCCTGCTTTTTGATTTATGCCTATTAATCTTGTTATTTCTCTTAGCATCATCTTGAAGCTGTTGAATTGTTGCTTCTTGGTTCCTTATTATTTTTAAGAGATCTTTTCTTTCATGATCATAAGCTTCTATGCTGTCTTCAAGATCTGAGATTCTATCTTCAGCTTCATTCAAGTGGTTTTTCAAACTTTCCATGGAATTTTTTTTTCCCATGGAAATTTCCTGAATTTCCATTTGAATCTGTTTCATGCATTCTATTTGTGTCTTATTTTGTTCATTCAAAGTTTCCATCATTTCCTTATGTTCTTCTATTTTTTATTTCTATCTTCTTTAGATACGCACATCATTTCTTTCATAATGACTGTCATTTCATTTTTTAGCTGAGAGATTATTTCTGATTTGAGTTTCTCTATACCTTCATGGAGTTGTCTCTTTACAACTCTTGCTATCATTTCAGAAAGTTCAGTTGTGTGACTCCTAGTGTCTTCCATTTCAGTGTCTCTTGGGTTTGTTCTCAGTGCGCTGGGGGATTGAGACTGCCTCTTGGTTTTTTGTTTTGTCATTTTCTTCTGGGACCTGTGTGGCTGGGCAGGCAGCCTCCCAATGAATTGTACTGGAACATTGTGTTGGGTAGAGCTTCAGTCCTCCAATATCCCCGTGGCTAGCTGGGGCACACTCCCAGATTATGGTGCTGGCCCCTTGTGTTCTGTGGTTTGTGAGGCTGGCCATGTGTTCCCCTGATGTACTTTGTTGGGTTGCTCTGGGGTGCTGGGCTATGTGTCCTGCGAGTCTGGCTGGGTGCTCCCCTGGTGGGTTGCACTAAGATGTGGGACTGCATAGAGGTGGATCCTCTGTGCAGCTAGTGAGGGCACACTCCTGGAGTGTGCTGCTGGAGCCTCCACCTTGCTGGGTGGGGGCCAAGACCTCTGGGACCTAGGCAGTTAGGCAGAGTGCACCCTGGAGTGTGGTGCCACCCGGACCTTGCATCTGGTTGCAAGTTCAAAGCCTCTGGAGCACCGTGCTGGGCAAGCCCGGGCAAATCCCAGTCATATAGTGCTGGGCCTTGCTCCTGGTTGGGCAGGTACACAACCTCTAGAACCTGCTAAGCAGGTGGCAACCCTGAACAATGGAGCTCATGTTTTGTGCTCTGATGGACAGAGCTCCACTTCTCTAAGGCCCTGCAGCTGTGCTGGCCAGTCCCTGATGAGCAGCTCTGGAGCTCTGGGCTGGGCTGTGTTCAGTACTTCTGTGTCCTGAGAGACTGGTCAGGCATTCTCCTGGTGTGTTGTGCTGAGACGCGGGACTGGATAGAGCTGGATCTTCTGTGCAGCTATTGAGGACACATTCCCAGACTCAATTCTGTGCTGTTAATAAAAAGTATATTTTATATATTCAAATACCTTCAGATTGAAAGAAGATCAAAAAGTAATACTACATGTACACTAAAAATAACATAACTCAAAGGCAATTGCAAGGTCAAGCGTATTAGCAATAAAGACAAAATTTTACTGAAATGTTCAGTCATCAACAAGATGTAATGACACCAGACTTGAATACATCTAATATCAGAGAGTCAACACTGAAGTAACACAAATTGATAAATCTAAAAAGATAAGCACACAGCAAATCTACAGATACTACAATTTTACCCCTCTCTCTTAGGAATTGGTAGAATGAGTAGTTACCAAATATGTTAGTTTATATCCCATAAAACAACTTTAACCAACTTGAGTAAATTGGTATTTATAGAAAACCAGACCCAGCCATTTCAGGATAACTATTCTTCACAACTGCAAATGAAACATTAGGTAATATATAGCATATACTAATAATAAAACAAGTTGTAATATATGTCAAAGGATTCAAGTCATATGTAGTTTTTTTTACCAGTATGGAATTAAGTTAGAAATTAATAATAGTGAGTTGTCTGGAAATGCCAAATCAGTTTAAGAAACATAATATCAAATAAATATTCCATGGATTAAAGAAGAAATAGTACAGGAAATTGAAATATATTAGAAAACATTTAAGAAGCAAATGTAAGGAAAACACAACATGTAAGAATTTGAGGCAAGCTGCTGCTGTTAAATTATTGCTTAGAAAAATATTTATAGATTTTACACTTATTGTTTTAAACGTACGTATGTATTTTAAAAGAAGAAAAGTCTAAAATTGGCTATATAAACTTGAAACTTAAGAACAGAAAAAAGAGCAAATCAGATCCAAAATAGAAGAAAAAATATTTTTAAAAGGTAAGAATGCATAAAATAAAAATGGGCAAGCAAATATGATTCTTTTCAACATCAGTAAAACTAATAAACCTTTGGCAAGATTGATCAAGGCACTAAGAGAGTAAACAAAAAATAGCCATATGAGAAAAAAAAAGGAGAAATCACTATATATCCTCAAATTTTTACAACTGAAACAAGGAGATATAGGCAATCTAAATAGTTTAATATATGTTAAAGAAACAGAATTAATAATTTAAAATTTTCCTATGAAAAAATATGTCATGATCAGATGGCTTCAGTGGTTAATTCTAATCAATCACTTGAAGAGTATATAACCTCCACCCTTATCTAATCTATAGAAAATAGAGTAGGAAGAAAGATTTTCCACATTGTTGAATGAAGCCTAAATAGCTACTATGAGAAAGAAAATTTAAGTCCAAAGTGCCTTATGATTAAAGATGCAAAACGATTTTCAAAATATTAGCAAATTGAATCTATCAATATATAAATGGATGATACGTTATGTTCAAGTCATTGTTTCATCCAGGATGCAAAGTTGGTGTCCAGATTGAATCTTAAATATTTTTCAAAAGTTTCTGCTGAAAACATAGTCCTTGGCTGATGGTGCTATTGGGAAGTGGTAGAAACCTTAGGAGGTGCAGCCTAGTTGGAAAATGCAGGTCACTGGTTTCATGTCTTTGAGGGGTGTATTTTTTTTAAAAAAAATTATTTGTTTTATTTTAAATAGAATAAAACAAAACAGAATAAAGCAAATGAGAACAGAACAATGCAAGTGATAGAGGACTTCAAAGCAAGACAACAGAAATCAACAATGGTTATAGTAATGTCTCTTATTTTATTCAAAATAGCTGTCTATACCTTCACACATAATAAAATCAAACAAATCAAAATAGAATACAACCAATCAAAACAAAAGAAAGAAAGCATTACAAGACTCCAAAAACAAGATGATATGAAGTCAACAATGGCTACCACAATGTCCCATTTTCTTCAAAATAGCTGCCTATACCATCAGACACAATAAAATCTAAAAAACCAAGACAGAATAAAACCAAACCTATCAAAATTATTAAAACAATGCAAGAATTCAAAACAAGATAATAGGGAATTAACTGTGGTTACCACTTTCTCTTTTTAGGTGTTTCCTCCCCTATCACTTTCATAACTGCTACTGTGCTTTTGGATCCCACTAACTCCTTTAGTGTTTTATGCTAAGGAGATAAATTGGTATTCATGTGTATGAGTCTAAACCATTTCACCCATGAGTAGGATCTCCAGTTGCATCCATTTACCTACAAGGACCTTCAGATTATCCTCCTTTAGAGTTGGGTGGCTTTCCACCATATGAAAATACCTTATCTTTATTTTCTATTCTTTGCTTGATGGACAAGTTATCCTTGCTTTTTTTTGTTCTCCTGTCATGTGGAACAATTGTTTTCTCTTCTTTGAATTTCAGCCTATGAATTTCCTTTCAAGTTAAATGTGTTTCTTGCACACAGTGTATTGATGGACCTTGCTTCTTGATCCACTCTGCCTATGTTTTTTATTGGTGAATTGAGGCCACCTACATTAATGGTTACAACTGGCATGCATTGGTTCATCTCTGTCATACTAGCCTCCTGCTGTTGGCTCTGCACTTTTCCCCTGTTTAATTTTCTGTCCTGTTTGGTGATCTTCATTTGCTGCTATTCCTGAAACAATGATCATCTCTATCACTTTCTAGAATATCCTTCAGCACTCTCTGTAGGGTTGGTTTGGTGGTCATGAATTCCTTCAGTTTTTCTTTATCATGGAGGTATCTTATTTTTCCATCAATTTTGAAAGATAGTTTTGCAGGGTACATAAATCTGGGTTGGAAGTTGTTTTCTTTCAGGATTTGAGAAACTTTACTCCATACTCTTCTTGACTTGATAGTTTGTGTTGACAAACAAAAAACTCTGGCATGATTCTGATTGGTTTTTCTTTCTAAGTGATCTGTTTCTTTTCTCTGACAACTTTCAATATTGTTTTCTTGTGCTAAATTTCTGGGCTCTTGATTATTATATATCTGAATGTAGATTTATTTTGGTTATGGCTAGTTGGAATTCTATATGCTTCCCTTATCTGTATGCCAAATACTTTACCCATGTTTGAGAAGTTTTCTGCTATTACTCTTGTAAAATAACCTTTTTATTTCATTTGTGTAGATCCCTGCTTTTTTGCTGATACTTAC
>RJWM01026848.1:14670-27659 GCA_004363535.1 Dasyprocta punctata | reverse complement strand
ACTGTATGTGTTTCCCTGCTCCTTAGCAATCAGGTAGTATTCTCCCGTGCAAGACTTTCGCCTGGGTACCTCATCGCTAATACCAAATAAACATATGTATGAAAGGAAAGTAACGTTAGAATGTAGGTTTGTCTATCAATAGTGGTTTGTTTCTTTTTGAATCTCAGATCACTGCCTTGAAATCCCCAACCAGCACACCAGAGCATATCAAGAGGAGCTCTGCACCATGGAGATTCAGAAGAGGGGAAAGGGGCAGACGCAGAACAGTCCAGCCACTGTTCGAGGTGCCACAGTGAGAACAGCATTTACACCAGCCAGGCAGTGAGGTTGGAAAAAAATCCTCTGGTACATAAGGGTGCAAGCGGAGGCCATTGCTCTCAGAAGGAGCCTGAGTGTTGGCACTGGTTCCCTGGATGAGGTTTCCAAGAGCCTTCCCTTGTTGCCTGGTACACTTGGTGAATGTGAACGGAAGTCTTATACCTATTTCCTGAGAACTAGAGTAGCATTGGGTTATTTCAAAATCCTACTGGAATTTAGATGTCTTTTAATTTCAAGAAGCCTGAATGATTAAATTTACCTTCTTTTCCCTTTCAGAATCCTGTAGGACCCACCCAGCCAGGGACCTGAGATTCTTCTGAGCCAAAAACAAATTCTGCATTATATCACTTTATTTTTAGGGAGGCCCCAGGACTGCATTGCTGTAAAAATCTATGTCTTCTCCTGCTGGTAGAAATGACTTGAGAGCAGGTAAGTTTCTTAGATTAGAATTTGGGATTTCATCAGAGAGCATGAGAATTAAGATGACTGCCAGGGTTGTTTCTCAGGTCCTGGGGACCAGGTGTATAAAGGACAGTTTTTCTTTCTTGATACTTGGAGGCCTAAAATCAGAACAGTGATTTGGAAGTGTGTAGAGGATAGCATATCAGTGCACTTTGGTGATGTTTACTCAGTGTTAGACTCTCTTGTATGAATTCCTGAAGTTTCACTCATTTCATCCTATCCCATAGACCCATCATTCAGCAACAGTGCCAGTTCCTCGTTAGGGAATATGCCAACGTCACCCAAGCAGCAAAACTCTGAACTACCATATGAGCCTAGGCAGGCTGCATTCTAGCTTGCATCCCTATTAACTTTCTGTAAGAACTGGGGTGATATGCAGAGACCCAGTGACCTCAGCGGACATTTCATGCCTTAAAGGACCAAGTCTTGCTGAGATGCAATGTTGAATCCTCGCCGTTATGAATTAGGGCAGGGGTAATTATTCCCACATTGCAGGAAGTTCACAGAGGTTATCAAGTACTGGATAGAGACACAAGCCTTTGCCTGACTCTTCACACACAAAACTACTCCCTGTACATGTTCTAGGCCAGCTACAAAAGTTCCATAGTGCCAGTAGCAGTCAAGTGTTGACCCAGTCACCAAGGCTTTACTTTTTTCCCTTGGCCTTTCCGCATTCTCTGATGTGCTAACTGCTGTGGTAGGGAGATGAGGAATTGCAGTGCTTGCCCTTGCCCACTCATACTGAGCTTTTAAGTGAGGGGAAAAATTAGACACTGTCCTAGTCTGTTTCCTCCTGCTCTGTATGTCAAAATAGTACACAATAGGTAATTTATAAGTAAAATAAGTTTACTTCTACAGTTCTTGAGCAAGGAAGGCCAAGATGAAGGTGCTGTCATGTGGTACCTGCTGAGGACCTTCTTACTTTGTCCTCACATGGTGGAAGGTCAGAGGGCAAAGGGGGATGAATAAATTTGACAAAATCCAAGATCCATTTGTGACAAAAAGTCTCAGGAAGCTGGAGGACGAAGGGAGTGTCCTCAACCTATGAAGAACATCTATAACATTAAGCCTACGGCTGACATAATGTTATCACACAGTAAAATAAGGAATGTTTTTTCTGTGAGAGCAAGAACAAGGCAGGATGTCTTATCCCACTATGCACAAAAATACCTGGAAATATGGAGAATTTAGATAGGAAAATACATGTCCACTCACAGACAAACTAAAGGTTTTCCTCTCCAAAATTCATATGGAAAGTTAATTCTCACTTTGAGATCGTAAGATGTAGGAGCAGAGGGACCTTCAGGAGGTGATTAGTGCTGTGCTCTCCTTAATGGTTTAGTCTATTCATTCTCTTAATAGATAAATGGATTAACAAGTCAGTGGATTAATATGGAGAGTTGTTCTATGAATACCAATTTAAGCTGGGCATGGTGGCACACGCCCGTAATCCCAGCACTTGGGAGGCTGAGACAGGAGGATCATTGCAAGTTTGAGACCAGCCTGGGCTACAAAGTGAGCTTAAGACCAGCCTGAGCTAGCCGGGCATGGTGGCGCACACCTTTAATCCCAGCAGGAGGCTGAGGTAGGAGGAGCCTTGTGAGTTTAAGCAGGAGGCTGAGGTAGGAGGAGCCTTGTGAGTTCAAGGCCAGCTTGGGCTACAAAGCAAGCACAAGGCCGGCCTGAGCTACATAGTGCGACTCTGCCTCAAAAAACTAGGGCTGGGAGTTTGACTCAGTGGCTTAAGCACCTGTCTAGCAGGCATGAGGCTGTGAGTTCAATCCCCGGTGCCGCAAAAAAAAAAAAAAAAGAAAGAAAAAAGAAAAAGACAAAAAATAAAATAGAAAACCAGCTTGGTCAGGGCTCGTCATGCCCTGCTCCTTGTCTCCCTTCTGTGTGCGACCTTCATCCACAAGATCCTGTCAGCAAGATGATCATCACACCATGTACCCCTCAGGTAAGAACCATGAGCCAAAATAAACTGTTTCCCGTATATCTTACCCAGTATAGGACATTGGGTTTTGAGTAATAGAAAACAGACTGAGACAACATGATGTTCTGATGTTTGTAGGCACATCATTCATGAAGGCTCTAAGCTGAAAACTATTAAATGTCTACACACTGGTGAAGGGATAAAGGAAAGATTGTGTATCTACCTAGTAGAACATTACTGAACATTGTGGAGGGACAAAATATTCATACATGAGCCTCAAACAATTTTGCTAAGTGACAAAAAACATACAAAAAGGACCACTTACTGCTTGAGTGGGTTTATAAGAAATGCCTAGAAAGGGCAATTCCACACTGACAGAACTGAGATAGACTATTACATGGGAAAAGAGGTCTGTCTAAGGTGACAGAGGAGTTCCGAAACAGAATTGGAGTGCATAACGATGTAAATTTGTTGAAAGTCACTGCATTTGTACCTTTTTATTAGTACATAGCACATTGTTATGTTTGCAGTAAATATTACATTTATGTGGGAAGTCGGTACATGTACCTAACACATCTTCATTCTTTTGTCATCCCCTAGCCCTCCCATCCCTTGCTGCTCCTTCCAACTCTTGGTCTCCTTTCCATTTTCAAAAGCTCCATTTCCATTTTTCTCTTTCAGTTCTTTTTTTTCCATCCCTTCCCCTCCTCTCCTCCCTCTCCCTCCATCTCTTATTCCCCTTCCTATTCCTATTATCTCTTTTACTTTGCTCTTTATTTATATTTCAGGCTTCTCCTATAAGAGAAACTGTGCAGTATTTAAGTGTCTGTATCTGATCTATTTCATTTAATATTATGGTCTCGGTATATCATTTACCTATGAATGCCTCAAATTTATCTTTCTTTATGGCAGAGTAGTACTCTACTGTGTATAAATACCACATTTCTTTTATCCATTCATGTGTTGATGGGCATATAGGCCATTTCCAAGATTTAGCTATTATAAACTGCTTATTTGTACCTTTTGTTGCATGAAATTCATGGTACATTGGATGTACCTCAGTAAATGTGATTTTAAAATGTAATGATGCACATGTGAACTTTAGTCATGGAGGAAAAGGTATGCAGTAAATCCTTTACAACAGTAAGGGATCTCCTGCCCTCTTTCCATGCTTTGTGTCCTGCCTACATTTCCCATCTCCATATATACTCGATGCTACAGCCAAACAGAAACACTGAACATCTGGGCAGAAAGTGTGCTGATAAAGTATGTACATTTCCATGTGTCTTATGTGTGTGTGTACAATCACAAGTAGCTACTCTTTGGTTGAACATACCTATTGGCTAGAAATTCCCCATCTGTAGGTGGGCTCCTGAAATCCATCTTGCTTCCTAAATGCCATTTTAAAATTAGGATTTTCAGCAAGCTCCGCATTGGTCTCTCAGATAATCAACTTCAGCTCTTCGCTTGAACCCATTCCTAGGAAGGTATCAGAGTGGTGAGGGCTTTGATCTCATCCCAGGGACACCTTTCTGAGCAAAAGACCCTTGAGAATGAACAGCAGCAAGGTTTCTAAGACAACAGCTGTCAGATGCCCTCCCACATGTGAGTCCCTTCTCCCTCCAACCTTGGCCTGTCAAGTAGGAAAGGGGAATATTAAAAAATAAACATAATCCTGAGTCCTTGAGGTTTTTCTACATATGGCTGTAAAATAAATGACTCAAGCATACCTGTCAAAAGATAAGGCACCTGATCAGTTGATTTTTTTTTAAAAAATTGGTTAACGGCTGGGTGTGGTGGCACACACGTCTAATCCCAGCACTAGGGAACTGAAACATGAGGATTGTGACAGGTTCGAGGCCAGCCTGAGCTACGTAGAGTTCAAGGCCTGCCTGGATTACATAGTAAGACCTTGTTTCAGAAAAAACAAATTGGTTAACAGCAAACAAGGTTATAAAGTCCAGGGTTATATCTGACAACAAGACAGGTGAACAGGAGTGTGTGATTAGGTTTCTCCACCTCAGCTGTGAATCAGATCTTCACTGGAGCAGTTATAAGGAACAAGGGTAGGGTACTCCAGAGATCTTGATTTAGTTGGGCCGGAATGATCCCTGCATTATACTGCAGTTGTGGAAATGGATCTATCTTCTTTTCTCAGTTTTTATTTCTTTATTAGTAAATGTTTGCAGTACATAATAATACTACATTCCTTGAGCAGAGTCGTTGCATGTACATAACACATCTTAATTCTTTTTTTCATCCCTTTCCTTCTACCCTCGCCATCTGTCTTAGTTACTTTTTACTCGTTGCCGAGACAAAATACCTGGCGCCCAAAATTAAGGAAGGAAAGGTTTATTCTTACAGTTTCTCGGGAGTTTCAGTCCATATTTAGTTGGCTCCAAGATAGCGTGGCATGGCGGGCCTGTTGTTCATGGCGGCTGCAAGCTGCAAATCGCAAGCTGTGCTGGCGAGAGAGAGAAGGCGGAAGGGGAAGACCCACCTTCCCATAAGCTGTATGTCAGCTCCACCCCTGGGTGGGCACAGCGTTCACATTGTCAGTCAACAAACCAATAACAAACCAATAACTCAGCCCCATCAAAATTATATGAGGACTTGGGGGTACACTGCATACCCAGTACACCATCTCTTGGGTCTCCTGCATTTTGCAAAATACTTATCTCCCTACTTTCTATTGTCTATCATCTATTTTGCTCTTTATTGTATTTTGGGTTTTTCATGTAAGAGAAACCATGCAATATTTAAGCTTTGGTGTCTGATTTATTTCACTTAATATTATGTTCTTAAGTGCATTCATTTACCTATGAATGCTTCAAGTTTATGCTTTGTGGCAGAGTAATTTCATTGTATATCATTGCCACATTTCTTTTACTCATTCATGTGTTAATGGGCATATAGGCCACTTTCAAGATTTACCTATTATGAGCCGGGCATGGTGGCGCACGCCTTTAATCCCAACACTCGGGAGGCTGAGGTAGGCGGAGCGTTGTGAGTTCGAGGCCGGCTTGGGCTACAATGCAAGTGCAAGGCCGGCCTGAGCTACACAGTGCGACCCTGCCTCAAAAAACCAGGGCCGGGAGTTTGGCTCAGCGGCTTACGGGCCTGTCAGGCAGGCACGAGGTTGTGAGCTCGATCCCCGGTGCCGCAAAAAAAAAAAAAAAAAAAAAAAAAAAAGATTTACCTACTATGAATTTTGCTACTGTAAACATGTGTAGCATGTATCACTGTAATATGATGTCCAACCTCTTTCTAGGAGGATAATACAATGGAATTTCTAGTTTAAGTTTTCTGAGCCATCCTGATTTCCATACTATTTGTACTAGTTTACATTTTCAATAACAGTATAGAAGGCTTTCTTTCCTTCCACAGTTTGGCAGCATTCGTTGTTATTTGAATTCTTGGTGATAACCGTTCTTTCTGGAGTAGATGCAAGCTCATTGTTTTAACACATCCTTGGCAGCTTCAACTGCCAGTGGTCCATGTCTGATTTTCTGATTGGGCAGCTTGTACCACTGGTGGTTCAAATGGATCTAATCACTTTAATCAGTCTTTTTACTAAAAAATGGAACCACCTGTGGTTCAAGCCACCCAGCAGTGAGACATATGTATTATGGCCCATCATGAATGTGTTAATTTGTATTGCTGTAATGGCCAGAGATGTTGAACAGTTTTTTATGCATTTACTGGCCATTTGGACCCGTCTTAGAGGATAAAAATCAAAATAAGAAAGAGGATTCCCCTCTTTAAAACAGAAAGCAGGTTTTAATCATCCTATGCCAAAATTTACAGATTTCTCAGGTTAAGGAGTAGGAAATACGTTTCAAAGTAAATGCATGGTTTCTAGCTCACACTGTCTTTACTGTTCTGTAAATTCTTGCAATCACAATCTTGATGTAAAACCCCTACATTTGCAAATGAACCATAGGACTCTGTTTGGATGATCCCTTGTGCTCAAGTTTTTTAAATATGAGTAAAACATTGCACAGAAGCATGGTATGGTGGCATACATCTGTAATTTTAGCGCTCTAGAAAGCCCAGCAAGAGAATTCCAAGATCCACTGCAGCCTGAGCAACTTAGTGATTTAGCAACATCCTGTCTCATGATTAAAAAGAAAAAAAGACTAGGGATTTTGCCACGTCTAGAGCAGCTCTCAAATTTCTGGGGGGGCGGGTAGATGGTGGAGGATGAAGGAATGAAGGCAAGAGTCAGAAAACGAAAACTGATGTCAGGTGGCACCCTATCTCCTAATGGGAGAAAAGAACTGCCCAATGACTATAGGGCATTTATACACTCAGCAGGTTGATGTCATCTGACATCTCTCTGCCTGTCAGCTTGCTTGCTTGGATTGCCTCAAGCTCTCCATGTTCTCAGGGCTGGCCTTGCTTTAGTCCTGTATGTGTAATTGATCTCCAGCTTCAGCTGCCCCCCACATCTCCCTGTTTCCTGTTTTGTAGTTGCAATCGATGGGTGGTCAGTTGAAGTTGGAGGAGCTGTCTTTGAAGTATTCTGCAGAAAACACCATTCTCAAACTCTTTTTATTCTGAGTAAACTTACTTATTTAGGCTAAAGATTCCCAGCCCAAGGATTTCAGGTCCCTGTATTCAGCAATTTAACCCTCTATAACCCATTAACCCATAACAGTAGTCAGTTACCAGTGTAGCTGGCAATTGTCAGAAGGTGTTAGTGATTTGAGGTTTTCTTTTCATAACTAACATATTACTGTGGCATTGTTTTATACAGCTTCTGATTATAGTTTTCTGCTGGATGTTCAACACCAAGTTAAATAATACCAGTATCAATTACAATTAATTTCTTGCTATCTGTCAAGGTCAGTAAAGTATCATCAGGATTTACCTTGGAACCATGTATAGCACCTCTTAGTACTTCTGTCACTGTCAGCTGTCTGGATGAATCACAACCATTGCTTGACAAAGTTGCTTTCTGTGAAAGTGTGGAAGATTTTTCTCTCCTAGTGACTCTCCTTAGGCACACTATACACAGTTGATCTCCTTCCTCCATTGTCCAACAATCTCCTTGGTCAGTAGACTGGGGACTCTTACAGAGTTGTAGGATGTCACAGCAGATGTGTCTTATGTCCTGGGTCCTCACTGACCTCAGAGGGCCAGGACCAAAATATTGACTGTCCTCCTATCCCATCTGTCTTTCTAGTTTTTGGTCTTCAAATTTCAGTTGTTGAACATCTAGAAGAGAAGGTTAGTGACGTTACATTGTAATGGGAGCAGTGAACTTAATATTATGATTTTATCTATCAAGCACCTTAAAATAAAATGTAGAACCATCTTTGAATCCCTGTAGAATGTTAACAGATAACAGTTATGTAGTTTTACACAGAAAATTTGAAATCAAAAGCCATATATAATATTGTAGCATGACAGTCATTATAACATTTTTGTAACACACCTAAATTTCCATTTTGACATAAAATAGCCTTTTTAGTCAATCATCTCTATCTACTACATAAGAAGCTTTTATCTAACTTGTTCAACTTTAATGGAATATCATTGAAGAAATTTGTGACAGTCTACATAATTTAATACCTAAGCATCTCTGAGTGTAATAACACATGTATAATATAAATATCATAGAAGATTTTCCCCCATTTTTAAATTAATTTTTTATAGGTGGTCTCATTGGCTTGGCATAAGCCTCCTATCACAAGTAGCTGGAGCACAAAAGAAAGGCAAGTGTTAGCCAGGAATGGTGGCACACGCCTTTAATCCCAGCACTCAGGAGGCTGCGGTAGGAAGAGCATTGTGAGTTCAAGGCCGGCTTGGGCTACAATGCGAGCGCAAGGCGGGTCTGAGCTACAGAGTGCGACCCTGCCTCAAAAAACTAGAGCTGGGAGTTTGGCTCAGTGCTTTAAGCGTCTGTCTGGCAGGTGTGAGGTTGTGAGTTTGATCCCTGGTGCTGCAAATAAAAAGAAAGAAAGAAAACAAAGGCAAGTGTTTGCATCTGAAAGAAAAGTCTATCCCCATAAACAGCCCCTGTTTTACATTTTGGGAGACCTGTACATCTGAAGGTATGAATACATTTAATACACAATGAAATTAATAACAATTAGTTGTTATAGCCCTATGGAAACTTTTTTTTTTTTGGTACTGGGGATTCAACTCACAACCTCGTGCCTACCAGACAGACACTTAGGCCACTGAGCTAAATCCCTGACCCTATTTTTTGAGACAGGGTCTTACTATGCAGTTCAGGCTGGCTTTGAACTCACTTTGTAGCCCAGACTAGTCTCGAACTCACAACAATCCTCCTGCCTCAGCCTCCCAAGTGCTGGGATTAAAGGCATGCATCACCATGCCTGGTTCCCTATGGAAACTTTTATTTCTTAATTTAGTTTTTGTACCAAAGCATCTTTAAATCAGAAAACCTTATTGTCTCATTTTTAGATAACCTTTCATGATGAACAATGTAAACATATCACAATAATATATTTTTAATGGCATTTATTGGGGTGTTTACCATAAGGCTATGGAGATCATTGGGGCCTCCCATTAATGAACTTCCCAGGTAATTGCTCCTTTATTCACCAAAGGGAGCCCTGACCAATAATCTTTGAAGCCCAAAGGGTCCCCATTTAGTTACCTTAATAAATTTCTGATGACCTATGAGAAAACCAATTTTGATATCATATTGACCAACTAGAAACCCAGGTGGAAGCATGCTTTTTAAATCTGTAAACCAAATTAAATTATGAATAAATGATCCAAAATGCAAAAGAAAAGGAAAAGAGAAAAAATTGTTAAGCTCAAATAAAAAATGGCTGTTAATAGATTGGACACACAAATAAGCACACACCTTAACAGACAGGACAGACAGACAAACATCTTACAAAATCAGTGCTCTCAAATGTATTTTTGACCAAATTGAATTATAATAACTTTTACAATTTTAGATGTTAGTAATTGTAAATAGACTAGTTAAATTTTTTGTAGGTCAATTAGCAGAGATCTCTTAAGAATTTGGAAAGAACAAAATCTTTTACCTATAATTAATATATATTTTTGTATTTTGTTTTGTCTTAAGAATATTGATAACTTTTGTGTCCCTTTCATGTAACTTTTAGCTCAGTTATCTGCACACAATCACCTACTCAGACCTTTGATTTCCATTTTTGGTTACCATCTCCTGAGCATCCTGGGTATTTCTTTAATTGGCCCCAGGTTGGTTCTAGCCCCATCCTTGTCTGTCAGTTGTGGCATGATCTCTGAGGCATCACTGCCACAAGACTAAACATCAGCTTCTTGAAAGGTAGAACCAACTCCTTCTCTGGGTCTGGATCCATGATACAGCTGGACAGCACACTCTAGCATTCAGATAGGCCATTCAGCATTCTCTGATAAGATATGAGTATATCCTCAGTCCCATATGAGTACCAGGCTGGGTCCCTTTCATTGTCCAGTATGAAGATCTTTCCAAAAGACCCTTTGAAGCTTCATTTTCCTTTACCTGATTGAGTTATCTTTCTGTTGCTGTAGTCTTATGCCTAGTAGGATTTTAAAAGTTAACAGGATATACCACCAAGTGAAGTCTATTATGAGGTGTGAATTTTGTAGGGGAAGAGTCCCCTTTTTGTTTTCGTAATTGAATTTTGAGTGTATGGTGAGCACATTTAATAGTTCCTTGACCTTGAGAGTTACAAGGAATTCCTGTGGTAAGGGAAATGTGAAAAGTTTTACAAAACTTTAGAAGACAGCACTTATGTAAGCCAGGCCTTTGTCAGTCTTAAGTGCCACACGCCATTGGAGGAAGGTGCTGTGGGCCCCTGCTCCATCACTGTCTGGTGATTGATTGACTACAGACTCTCACAAGTATTGTGGGCTGCCAGGGTTGGCTGTGGTGGCAAAGCCAGGTGAGGGCATCACTCTCCTATTGTTGCTTACTTGCTTGTTCACTAGCCTGAGAGCCTCCGGCCACCGAACATATTGCAAGTGCTGTGGCACAAGCAGGCTGATGGTTTAAAGGCTCACTGGGGCTGTGGCAGAGCTTATGTTGCAGCAGGCAGGAGGCAAGGTGGGCCAGGCTTCTGCCTTGCTGTCCACCCATCACAACCTATAGCGCTGTGTAGATAGCAACACCTTGGCACAGGCCCGCATGAGCCGCCATGGCACCAAATCCATTATTGGTTTCATTTTGGGTAGCTGTAAAATGTAGGTCACAGCAAAACACTCCTCTAGTAGGGAAGGGTCTTTTTTGCCCTCCACAGTTCCTTCCTTATCTGATTGAGGGGGCTGTTACTCTATTATTGCTTTTCTGCTTGGGACTTAGTTTTAAAATAGTGCTCTAAGCCAAATCCTCTGTGGTCGTCTCAACAAGTATACCATCAAGACTCCCTAATCCACATCCACACACAAAAAAGTAAATATGGGAATCAATAATACAACAAGCACTTCTATTTACAACTGAGGCCCTAATGAGCCTATTTTTGCCTCATGTTTTACACTTGATGAAATCAATATTGATGATATCAATACACCTCTCTCCCCAGTGCTTCTCTTGAGCCTCTTTTGCTCTCATAAACCTGCTTTATTTGTGTGTGCACTCAGAGGTGTCCTCTCACTTTCTGTATGATGTTTCCATGTCTAGTGCAGCTCTCGAACTTCCCAGGCATAAAACAGTGGAAGATGAAGAAATGAAAACAAGAGTCAGAAAACAGAAAGCTGAGGTCAGGTGGAGCCCTCTCTCCTGATGGGAGAAAAAGAGCTGCCCAATGACTGCAGCATGTTTATACACTTGGCAGGTTGATGTTACTTGACACCCCTCTGCTTATCAGCTTGTTTGCCTCAGTGGCCTTGGGCTCTCCATATTCTCAAGGCTGGTCTTGCTTTAGCCCTGCATGTGTGATTGGTCTCCAGATTCAGCTGCTCCCTACAGAATATAGCTCAGTGTGAAGACCCTGGTTCAATCCCTGATATGAACAAATAAACAGAAACCTTGTACAGATACCTCCATAAGACACAGCATAGTAGTTCTTTGGAAATAGAAGATGGGACTTCCAGGAAGATGGCAGAGTGGTAAGGAGCAACAAATTCAGCCTCTTCAAGATTCAGAATGCAAACACTGGAAAATAACCTGGGGAAGGATAAAAGGGAAAGGTGGATCCCTGGGACCCAGGAAGGACCCTGAAGGGAAAATTGGAGCCTACAAAGAAATTGAAGAAACAGACTACAATGCAGAAATAGGAGGGGACAACCTGTACTTTATCCCCAGTTCCTGGCTTGTAGTGTGAGAAAGTAAGATTGTGTACAGAGGTACACAGTGAAAGTGGATGACTCCAGAGAAAAATGGACCAGTGCAATGGAGCAGTCGATGCTGTACACTACAACAGTTGATTGTCTGGGGGACAATTCTGTAGTCTAGTACCAAAGAACTGGACACTAGGCCAAACAGGCTGCAACCTTTCATCATGAACAGAAGAAGCAGGATCCTGGGATAGACTCAAAAGCCAAAAGCCAGTTACCCCTAGAAGACATTTCTGGAAAGTAGTCATTTCCTAAAGAGGTTCTGATACTCGTAATAAAGCTACCCACCATAACCAATTTATAAGCATCAATGCAGGAAACAACAAAAAAAGAAAACAAGTAAGATGCAACCTCAGACCTCCAGCTCACCCAAGGCAAGTCTAGCAGGTATTGAGGTGTAAAAAGCAAAAGCCATTCAGCTGAACTTTTTGAAATGGTAACAAGTAACAAAACAGATGAATGACTCTAGAAAAAAAAAAAACAAGTAATTACACAGATAATTAAAGAGATGATGACCATAATGAAGGAGATGGTTAGTGAATCTAGAGTAGATACATATAAAAAATACGGGCATTTAGGAAAGTGATAGAAATCATGAATGCCCAACAGGAAAGAAAGAACAAGATTCCATAAAACAGATTCCAACAGATATCTAGGAAATTAAAAATTCTTTTGAAAGTATAAGCAGCAGAATCAACCAATGTGAAAGTAGACTATCAGACCTGGAAGACAAGGTTGCATTTAGTGATTGTCAAATAAAAGACTTAAAAATAGCAAAGGACCACAAAAGGGCTGGGGATTTAGCTTAGTGACCTAAGCGCCTGCCTGGCAGGTGCGAGGTTGTGAGTTCAATCCCAGGTACAAAAAAAAAAAAAAAAAAAAAAAAAAAAAAAAAAAAAAAAAAAAAAAAAAAAAAAAAAAAAAAAAAAAAAAAAAAAAAAAAAAAAAAAAAAAAAAAAAAAAAAAAAAAAAAAAAAAAAAAAAAAAA
>RJWM01026848.1:0-14570 GCA_004363535.1 Dasyprocta punctata | reverse complement strand
TCAGATGATAGCACAAAGGACATAAAAACCTGTTCACAGAAGTAATAGAAAACTTCACAAGCATGGAAAAAGAATTTGACGTGCAGATAAGTGAGGCATATTAAAACTCTAAACAGCCATAATCAGGAAAAAAAACTACACCAAGACATATAATAATCAAGAGTCCAGAAATTCAACACAAGAACAGAATATTAAAAACTGTTAGAGAAAAGAAACAAATCACCTGTGAAGGAAAGCCCATCAGAATCACAGCCTTTATCTCAATCTTATAAAGCCATCTACGACAAACCAACAACCTATATCATACCAAATGGTCAAAAACTGAAAACTTTCACTCTAAAATCAGGAACAAGACAAGGATGCCCAGTATCACCATACCTACCATGCCTGTTCAATATAGTTCTGGAAACATTAGCCACAGCAATTAGACAAGAGAAAGAAATACAAGAAATAAGGATAAGAAACAAGTAAGTTAAATTATCATTATTTGCAGATTACATGATACTCTACATAGAAGACCTCCAAAACTCTACCAAAAGATTCCTAGATTTAATAACCAAATTTGGTAGCATAGCAGAATACAAAACCTCAAAAATCTGTAGAATTCCTGTTCATGAATAAGAAACTCACTGAGAAACTATGGAAATAACATTTTTCACAGTAGCATTAAAAATATACTTAAGAATCAATCTAATGAAATGAAAGACCTTTAAATTGAAAACTGCAGTACTCTGAAAAAGGAAATTGAAGAGTATATCAGAAAATGGAAAGATATCTCCTATTCTTAGATGGGAAGAACTAATATACTGAAAATAGCCATGTTTCCAAAACCGTTATCCAGGTTTCATACAATCCCAACCAAAATACCAATAGCAGTCCTTACAGAACTAGCGAAAACAATCCTAAAATTCATATGGAATCAGAAGAGACCTAGAATAGCAATAGCAAGTGTGGGCAATGGACAAGGCAAGGGGCATCACAATCCACTATTAAACGTTATACTACAAAGCTACTGTGATCAAAAACAACAGCAAAGCAGTTACTCAGAAAAAAAACAAAATACACACACACACACACAACAGACCTAATGATCAATGGGACAGAATGCAAGATGCATTAACTCCAAACACACTCAGCTACCTTATCTTTGATAAAGAGGCCAGGCACCTTCACTGGAAGAGAGACTTCTATAAATGGTGCTAGAAAAATTCTGATGAGTTTTTCCAGTAATGCAGTGAGTTGACGCTGCGTCGCTATGGTTCTCAGGACGGGACTGGGAAGGCTCGGTTCTACTGCATGCTCCAGCCCTTTCCACTCCCCCTGGCTCCCTCAGCCTCTCTTGGACTAAGCTGAAACCTCACTGATACAACGCATTTTTTTTTTAAGATTGTGGTGGTTTTCAGTTCCTTTGGTCACTAGATGGCAGTGTTTCCCCCAGAAAGGTACCCTGCACTCCTTTCACCGTACCCTTTGTAGTGTCTTTAAAAAAATGATGCAGCCGGTTTTGGACCAAAGAGGTTTAATTGTTCGCTGATGCGAGGGCTACCTGGTGAGGAGAATTTTAAAAAGGTTTGCACAGGACCCGGGATTTAGCTCAGCAGCGCAAGAGTCTGCCTGGCAACCGCTAGGTCATGAGTTTTTACACTGTCTGGCGGTGTGTTTTCTGTGTGCTTTTTTTTTTTTAAATTTAAGAGAAAATGAACACAGAAAAAAGAAACAAAAAGCAAAAGAGACAACAACAATTCCGATACGTTAACACTATAGGTTTACAAAATGAGATGGTTAGAACTTGACAGTAGTTATAACATTGCATATCGCTACTCTCAAAGGGGTTGTTCAAACCGGGCGTGGTGGCGCGCGCCTTTAATCCCAGCACTCGGGAGGCTGAGGTAGGAGGAGCATTGTGAGTTCAAGGCCGGCTTGGGCTACAACGTGAGCACAAGGCTGGCCTGAGCTACATAGTGCAACCCTGCCTCAGAAAGCCAGGGCCCGGAGTTTGGCTCAGTGACTTAAGCGTCTGTCTGACAGGCATGAGGTTGTGAGTTCAATCCCCGGTGCGCAAAAAAAAAAAGGGGGGGGGTTGTTCAGATTAACAGATATAGACATTAAAATTGATCCAATCATATGAGTATCAACTGTTCTCTTTCAATAGTTAATGCATTTAGTAGTATAGTCATTTTGACCATCTTATGTATACCCACATACAAATCTGTGTCTTTATCCTTTTCCCTTCCTTCCTTCCTCCTTTCCCCTTGTAATACCTCTTCTTATCTTCAAAATAACTGCCCATACCATCGCGCCTAATATAATCAAACAAAATAGTACAGAATAAAACCAATAACAAATAAAACAGTGGAAGCAATACGTTAGTAATACAACGTTGATTTCTATAATGCCTCATCTTCTAATCAGTTGCCTATATCATCTGTTATAATACAATCAAACAAACCAAAATAGGTTAAAATCACTCAAAACAGAACAATGAAAGCAATACAGGGTTTCAAAACAAGGTGATTAAATATCAATAAAGACTATCTTAATATAGTTTGTTATCTTCAGAATAGCTGTCTATGTCATCATATATAATAAAATTAGACAGGTCGAGATAGAATAAGATCTAACTATACAGCTCATTGAAGACATTACTGGACTCAAATCCCGATGATGGGTTAATTGTCTGCCCCACTTGGTGTTAACCCTCTGCTGCTGTTTCTGGAGCTGTGGACTTTTTTTTATCTCTCTAAAATGTCCTTCAGTATTCTTTGTAGGGTTGGCTTGGTTGTCATAAATTCCTTTAGTTGTTCTTTGTTGTGGAAGTATCTTGTTTCTCCGTTGATTTTGAAAGATAATTTTGCAGGGTACATCAATCTGGGTTGGAAGTTGTTTTCTTTCAGCACTTGAAATACTTCACTCCAAGCTCTTCTTCACCTGATGGTTTGTGTTGAGAAGTCTGTCATGATTCTGATGGATTTTCCTTTGTAGGTGATCTGGTTTTTTTTCTCTAATAGCTTTTAATATTCTGTTTTTGTGTTGAATTTCTGGGATGTTGATTATTATATGTCTGGGTATAGGTATATTTTGGTTATGTTTAGCTGGAGTTCTATATGCTTCACTTATCTGAAAGTCTCTTCCTGTTCCCATGTTTGGGAAGTTTTCTGAAATTATTTCTGTAAATAGGCTTTTAATTTGATTTGTATTGACCCCTGCTTTTTCACTCACACCTTTAATTCTTAAGTTATGTTTCTTTGGGTTGTCTTGCAGCCGTTGTATTGTTACTTCCAGGTTTCTTGTTATTTTTAAGAGATTTTTCCTTTCTCGATCATAAGCTGTAAACCTGTCTTCAAGGTTTAAAAGTCCATCTTTAGTTTCCTTCAGATGGTTTTGCCAACTGTCATTGGATTTTTTTGAATTCCTGGTAATCTCTTTTAATCTGTTTCATGTATTCTAAATCTTTTCTGTATTGTTCATTCCAGGTTTCCTTCGTTTCCCTATGCTCCATTTTTTCATCTATGTCTCCTTCAGGGTTGCCTCGCAGATCTTTCATTATGTTTTTCATTTCTTCCTTTAGTTGAGTCAGCATTTCTGCTCTAATCTCTTTTATACCCTCTTGAAGTTGTTTCTTTACTTCCGTTGCCATCACCTTAGCAACTTCAGTTGTGGGACTCCCGATCTCCTCTGAGTTTGCATCTCCTGGATTTGCTCTGCTTGAACTGGAGGCCAGAGACTGCCCCCTGCTTTTTTGTCTTGGCATTTTCCTTTGTTCCCCTGGGCGAATTGGTACTGGGGACCCAGGCATTCCCTGCATTGGCCATAACCTCTCCAAAGTGAGACAGGTTCCTCCAGCCGGCACTATGGATATCTCATGGTTGCCACTGGGGGTGCTGTTACAGTGCTATCCACTGCCTTTCCCCAGCCTGCCTTGGTGCCACAATGGCTGGTGTGGTGCGCGTAGGGGCCAGCCGCCGCCTGCAGACCTGGGCAGGTGAACTGATCACCCACGGACTCTCTGTGACACCCCTGGAGCGTACGCAGAGCCGCCGTCTTCAGACCAAGCCTGTCTCCTGCAGTGACCCTCCAAGGTGGCCCCCAGAATGCGCGCAGGGACAGGGCTCAGCCTGAGTGACCTCCATGGGTCTGCGCCCAGCCAGGAGTTCCCAGCCCAACTCCAAGATGTCTCCCCACCTATCTCCCCTGCACGCAGGAGGGTGAGAACCTCCACCCACAGTTCTCCAGGTCGGCTCCCCCTGTTCATTGTCACTCTCCTCCAATGCCATCTCGCTGGGCTGATGACTCCAGGTTCGCCGCCGCTGCGGTCTCAGCTCTCGGTCCTTGTGTCCCCAGGTTCCAGGAACACCTTTCACAGAGAGGGTCCAGCTCCAGGCAGAGGTGCCACCAGCTACGGCCCTCCATGTCTAAGTGCCTCTTTCCACTCTTTCTGTGGGCTTCAATTCTCGCTTTAGATTCTTCTTGGGTCCGGAGGACCCGCCTCCTTCCTTTTTATCCTCCCCACGTTGCTATATTCCAGCATCTGGACGGTATCTTTTAGAGAGGCCGTTTACCTTGCTGTTTACAGTTCCGTGATCTCGTCCCACCATCTGTGTGCTATTTTTTTTAATAGGCTGCCTTAGGAACCATACCAATTTGTATTTCTGCTTCTCTGACAGTTTTATAATTTTTTACCTTATTTGTCCTGCACTTTATTGACCTTTCAAGCTACATTCTTTAATGAGTGGGGTCATTGAACCCCACTCTGGAAATGCTCTGTAGAAATGTAATTAAAAAAAAAAAATTCCATGGCCAGGGATTTACCTCAGTGGCCTAAGCGCCTGCCTGGTAGATGCGAGGTTGTGAGTTCAACCCCTTGTACCAAAAAAGAAAAACAAAAAATTCTTGCCCGCAGTTCCATCACACACAGGTAACTATTAAATATATTTTGTCATACTTTTCTTACATGATTTTTTTATATATAAAAGCATTGTAGACATGAGATCCATAGCTTTAGCTTTTAAAAAAATCATATGTATGGAATTATCACACTTAAACCATTAACATGGACACTAAATATGTGTTAATAAAACACTCAGAAGCAGTCAGGCGTGGTGGCACACGCCTTTAATCCCAGCACTCTGGAGGCTGAGGTAGGAGGAGCATTGTGAGTTCGAGGCCGGCTTGGGCTACAATGCAAGCACAAGGCCGGCCTGAGCTACATAGTGCGACCCTGCCTCACAAAACCAGGGCTGGGAGTTTGGCTCAGTGGCTTAACTGCCTGCCCTGGTACGTGCGAGGTTGTGAGTTCGATCCCCAGTGCCACAAAAAAAAAAAAAAAAAAAAAAAAAAAAAAACACTTGGAAGCTAGCATGAACTCCCTTATCCTAAATATCACTTGAAAAAGACCTGAAGTGGTGCAACCATTATGGAAATCAGTATGGAGATTCCTCAACTAAAACAAGACATTCCATTTAACCCAGCTATTCCTCTCCTAAGTATCTTCCCTAAAGGGCTGAGAAGAAGAGAGGGTATTGGTTATATGCTCCACAGAATTTTTGGAGAAGTTGCTTACCTCTACAAGAAAAAAAAAAAGCCTTTTAAAGTTCCATTTTGCAATGCCTGAAATTCTGAAAGTTGGTGTCATATTATTTTGTACAGTGATCAAAAGCTGGCTGCTTTTGGGTCACGTAATGAGGTACAGAAGGAATAAAGAAAAATACACTAAATGTTGCAATTAATGATATCATGGTTTGCATTAAGCAATACTGTATGTATGCAACACGACTCATAAACTCCAGTTCTCCCCAACTCTAGCTGATACTTCTGAAACTGCTTTAGGCACATCTCCCATACCTAGAGTTACATATTTCTTATGAGAAAGAGAAATCATTTTAAACAGTACCATACACAAATAATCTGAATTAATTTATACTAAGAATTGTTTTGTTGGAAAGACAATGATTTGGATGTGCGGTTTTCCACTAATTTTTACTTCTTGCGGTCTCATAGATGACTGACCTTGGGCCAGGGCTTAAGAGAACTTTCCTTTCAGTCCTAACTCTACCAGGTTTTCCTATTTTACTAAGTCCCTTTATTCTGTAAATCAACTGTTTTCTGTATTTTAAGGAGAGGAAGCATGAAGGGCAGAGCATCCAGGGAAGGGGATTATTCTCTTCTTTCCCTTATGCACTGTAGTGCCCCCCCCACACACACCCAGAAAGGTTCTTTCACGTAAGCAAACAGTTTGAAATCCACTGGTGTACATGACATGTAAACTTTCCTTTGTGCTTTGTAATCCATAAAGGAAAGGAAGATCAGAGATAATTGAAACTAGTAAAGAATAAACATATGTATGGTTGGGGATTTAGCTCAGCACATAAGCACCTGCTTGGCAAGCACGAGGCCATGAGTTTGATCCCCAGTACCAAAAAAAAAAAAAAAAAGTAAACATATCTATATGTAGGAATACCAGACATGCAAAAGTAATCTCTAAATTTAAGTACCTAACACTGTGAAGCTACTATGCTGGTTCCTGATTTAAGGGATTATTTGAAGAAAAACATTCATCTTTCTTTAGGCTAATGTATTTCCATTGCTTTATTAAGTAGACTAGCCCATATCCTAACTAAATAGCATATATGTGCACAGAGTACAGCATCATTGACACAGCAAAACCAAACATAGAAATTTGACTTTTTTTTTGGTTACTGAGCTTTCGTGATATATCTTTTCCATTTAAAATATGTAGGGCCTGGCATGGTGGCACATGCCTGTCATGACAGCACTCTGGGAGGCTGAGTAAGACAAAGGCAAGATGCAGGAAAGCCTGGGCAATTTTCTTTTTGTTGGGGAGGGTGGGGAGTACTGGGAATCTAACTCAGGACCTTATGCTTGCCAGGCAGTCACTGTGCCGTAGAGCTAAATCCCAGGCCCCAAGCCTGGGCAATTTAATGAGAACCTGTTGTAAAAAATTAAAAGGACATGGGCTATGGGTCAGTGTGAAGGTCTTAAATTTCATCCTTGGTACCAAAGATAAATAAGTAAAATAATGAAAATAAAATCTCCCACAGATACCTCCCTAAGACACAGCACTGTAAATTTTTGAAAGATGGCTCAGATTTGTGTCCCCTTGATGTGGACAAATCAGCAGCTCTTAGGCATGCTAAGTGTCTCATGTTTCCCTTTTTGATTCTTTATGAATTTATTATCAGGTTAATGCATTTGCTTAGCTAAAAGGCCAAATACTGCTGGGAAATTTGTGATGAAAGATAAAATTCAACAATGCCTCTTTTCATGCACACCTAGGGAAATTCACTGTGCCAAATTTTCTCTTTTTGGCTATTTCATCTGTATTAATCTCTGTTTCTAAATGGTGGGCTTGTACTGTGGGGTCCTGGCATATCTAGGAAATTATATGTTGATTTCTTATATCAACTGAGTATTTCAACCATTCTGATATAATACAGGATTGAGATACTCTGTAAAAATTTCATGTTTGGGGCCCAAAAAACCAGGATGTTGGCTTCTGCTGAGGATGTCTTCAGAGAGTCTCTTACCAAGAAACAAAGCCATCTCAGGAGACCTTTCTCCGGTGTCTGTTACAACTTGAGGAAGGTTTTGCTTTTTCCATTTCCCATGATGTAGTCAGCACTTGCCTATATTAACATTTCTTAAAAATCAGTTTTGGGGGATGGAGATACAGCTCAGCGGCACAAGTGCCTGCCTGTCAAGCGCAAGGTCCCAAGTTCAATTTCTGGTGTTGGGGCACAGTTACAATGTTATACTCATGAGATGGTAAATTTATAGATATTTCATGATCAATTAGAGGACTCTGACCAAGTTGCTGTTCTGTTGTCTCTGGTAAATTCAGTTGACCCTGACAATGTCAGAGCAATTGCCTATATCTTAAGGCACCTTGGGCTTATTCAGTAAAAGCTCTCTCTGGAACATTCCTTATTATGGCAATGTCCTTAACCACTCTCATTCAGTCAAGGCTCTCTCTCCGGAACAATTCCTGTATTATGGTAATGCCCTCAAGTATACCCATTCTGTAATAGCCCCCTCCCCTAGTTCCTGGAATGTTTCCATTGTTTCAAGAGTATCCTGTCTGTCAATGTGTGATTCAATGTATATAACCAGTCATATAATATTTGGTCACTTGCTTTGTACCTCCCACTTCCAATTCTTAGACTAAACTCCTTCCTGATTCAGGGTGGTTGCCTGGGAAGAATTATCCACTGGTGTAAAGATAAAATGCTGCCTTCTTATCTCCTCAGTTCAGAGAGTCTTCCTTTTGGTTTGGCTTGGCTTGGCTGGGAAATTTCCGGCAATACCGGTACCAAAATAATAATAACAATAATATAATTAAAATGGTAGATAAACACCATATTTGGGGGCTGGGGATATAGCTCAGTGGTATAAGAGCCTGCCTGGCAAGCGTAAGTCCAGTGAGTTCATTTACTGAAGATCCTTCAGCTGTGGTGGTGTCTACTGAGTCTCCTGGGAGTCCTCTTGGCCAGGAAGGAGGCCAGAGGCCAGGGCTAAAAGGAAGAGAGTGAGGGTGCCAGGTACTACACACCACGGGTCCTGTTGCTGAGTAACAGCACGGTCAAGGGACGTGGTGGACACACAGGGAAAGAGAAAGGTAGCTACCTCAGAGATCCCATGCTGTTGCCCAGAATGGAATCCTGGGACAGGCAGAGCTGAGTTCAAGCTGCTGTTGCTATGGTCCCAGGGCTGGAGGAGGGAGGTGTCCTTACAGGGCAGAGCCTTAAACTGGAGCCACTCTGCTGTTTTTAGTGCAATCCGAGGTTCTTCCCTTCACTCCACTTAGCTGCCCTAGTCGTTGACGAAGGGTCTTTGGCCAGAAAGGTTGGAAGATATGTTACTCAGGCCGCTAGATGGCAGTGTAACTGCGTTTAGTAGCACTTCCCGCCTCTGCCCCCGCCCTTTGTGTCTGAAAAAACAATGTGGAGCCCTTTTTCTACCAAAGAAGCCTTTCTCAAATTTCAAACTCTAGGGCTAATGATGCCTGGGATTCCCCTTTTGCCTTCAAAGGAAATTCCTCCCTAAACCTCACCACCTGTAGCTAGACAGGCCCTTTACTTTTCAGAATGTCTTTTCTCCTGTGGGGCTACCTTGGCACCCTCAGCAACTTGTAGTTTTGCTTTTCTCTAAGAGCTTGTCATTTGTTTCTCACTTGTCCTGAGGCTTATGAACCTTTATCAGTGTTTTCTTTTATTATAAATCTTATTGAATCTGTGCGAGACCACAGCAGATCACTTCAAAAGCTGGGGAGTTTGAGGACCTGTAAGGACAGGACCCTGCTGCCTGGCACATGGGCACAAAGGATTACACTTCTATGACTTAGCGTAGACAACCTCGCATGTGCAGCATAGTGACAGCAGTACACAAGAATGTAAAGCTTGGTAACAGCCAATATATATGGGCATAACAATAAAGGCGCTTGCTTGCTGTTTTGGTGATGTCAGCTCCCTGTGCTTTCCTTTCCTGGGGACCTTACCTGTGAAAATAACCCTTCAGCTCCCCACCCCAAATCGCACTCTGGAAACTTTATCTAGAGATGAAGTATCATAAAGAAAAAAATTCTCATCCACAGTCACATCATCCCAGGGGTAAACAATATATATTATATGATAAAACAATTTCATAAGAAAATAATAGGAGAATAACAATAGTTAATATATTGCATATTGTCATCTTTAAAGTAGTCACTCAGAGAACAAGATGTGGGCATAAAACATTCTCCAATCAATATTAGCACAAACCTTCCTTTTCAATGAACTAAAAGACAGTAATAATACAGCTACCTTGCATTTTCTCCCTTTTTTGTTCTGTCCCTTCCCTTTTCCCCCACCTAGTTCCTTTTTCCTTTTAAAAACTTACTTCCCATTTCACAAAATCTATTGTACATTCTAGACCTTATTTACTCTCAATTTCTTGCACAAGGGAGACAATACGATGTTTACACATGGGAGTCTGATTTGTCTCACTTATGAGTATGGTCTCAACTTGCATCCATTTACCTATAAAAGTCTCAAGTTTATCCTTTCTGGCTGAGCAATATTCCATTGTATAAAAATACCACGTCTTTTTTATCCATTCTTTGGTTGATGGGCATTTGGGTTGTTTCCAAGATCTAGTTATTACTAACTGTGCTTCTATAAACAAGCAACAAACATATGTTGCTGTGGTATACTGTTTTCACTTCTTCTGGAAAGATGCCCAGAGAGGAATAGCTGGGTTACATGGGAACTCTAATCCTAGCTTTTTAAGAAAGCTCCACACTGATTTCCAAAGTGGTTACACCAGTCTACACTGCTACCAAGAGTGGAAAAGTGTCCCTTTTTCCCCACAGCCCCATCTGCATTTGTTACTGGTTGATTTTTTGATAATAGTCATTCTTTCTGCAGTGAGATAGAATCTCAGTGTTGTTTCACTTTGCATGTCTCAGGTGGCCAATGATGTTGAACATTTTTCATGTACTTGCCATTTGTATTTATTTATCTGAGAAGTGCATATTTGTCTCAGCTTCCCATTTTTGGATTGGGTCTTTAAATTTGAGGGGTCTGATTTTTTTTTTTTTTTTTTTTTTTTTTTTTTTTTTTTTTTGTGTTTTTTTTTTTTTTTTTTTTTTTTTTTTTTTTTGTCTTTTTGAGACAGGGTTTCATATGCAGTTCAGGCTGGCCTTGAGCTCACTTTGTAGCCCAGGTTGCTTTTGAACTGGCAATGATCCTCCTGCCTCAGCCTCCCCAGTGTTGGGATTATAGGCATGCACCACCACTCCTGGCTATTTCAATTCTTTATATGCTCTAGATAGAAGTCCTTTGTCTGAAGCACAATTGGATAAAAAAAAAAATTCCACTCTGTGGGTTATCTTTTCACTCTGTTGGTGATTTCTTTTGATCTGCACAAGTTTTTTAGTAAGATGAGATCTCAGTTTTTGATTCTTTGAAGTATTTCCCATGCTGTTTGGGTTTTATTTGTGAACTCTCTGTCTATACCTATGTCTTCAAGATTTCTACCTACTTTCTCTTCCAGTATATTTAGTGTTTATGTTTTAACATTTAGATCTTTAATCCATTTTTACTTTAGTTCAGCGCATGGTGATAAACATGGGTGTAGTTTTAGTCTTCAGAATGTAGAGAGCCTGTTTTCCCAGCACCATTTATTAAAGAGGCTATCTTTCTTCCAGTGAACATGTTTGACCCCTTTGTCAAAGATAAGGTAGCTGAGTGTGTTTGTATTTGTGTCCGCATCTTCTAATCTGTTCCACTGACCCTCAAGTCTGTTTTTTACTGGTACCATGCTGATTTTATCACAGTAGCTTTGTAGTATAATTTCAAGTCAAGGATTGTGATGCCTCCTGCCTTGTTTTTGTTGCCCAGGATTGCTTTTACTATTCTAGGTGTCTTCTCTTTTCAAGTGAATTGTCAGAATTTTTTCTCTAGTTCTGTGAGGATTTTCACTGGGATTGCATTACATCTGTGTAACAGTTTTGTGAATGGGGTCATTTTGACAATGTTGGTTCTTCCTTTCCATGAGCAAGGGATATCTTTTCATTTCTGATACCCTCTTCAATGTCCTTTTTCAGAGTACTGTAATTTTCAGTATACAGATCTTATATTTCCTTTGATAGATTGATTCCTAAGTATTTTTTTGTTTGTTGGTTTGTTTGGATGCTATTGCGAAGGGTGTGCCTTCTCTAATTTTTCTCTCACTGAGTTTGTTGTTTGTATACAAGATTGCTATTGATTTTTTTTTTTTGTACTGGGAGTTGAACTCAGGACCTTGCACTTGCCAGGCAGGCACTTGTGCCACTGAGCTATATCCACAGCCCACTATTGAATTTTGAGTGTTGACTTTGTATGCAACTATGGTACTGAATTTCCTTATTAATTCTAGAAGTCTTTTGGTGGAGTTTTTGAGGTATTCTGTGTAGAGTATCATATTATCTGTGAATAATGACAATTTAACTTTGTCCTCTGCTATCCTTAATTTTATTTCTCTCTTCTCTAATTGCTCTGGGTACTGTTTCCAGAACTGTATTGAATAGAAGTGTTGATAGTGGAAATCTTTGTCTTGTTCCTCATTTTAGAGTGAAGCCTTTCAGTTTTTGGCCATTGAGTATGATATTGTCTATTGGCTTATCATAGATAATTTTGATCAGATTAAGATAAAGGCCATCTAGTCCTATTTTCTGTAGGGTTTTTATCATGAATGAGTGTTGGACTTTATCAAAAGTTTTTCTGCATATATGGAGATGATCATGTGATTTTTGTCTTTGACTCTGTTGATATTGTGTATTACATGTATTGATTTGCATATGCATCTCTACATTCCTGAGATGAATCTCACTTGGTCATGGTGTATAATCTTCTTGATGATTTACTACATTCTGTTTGCTAATTTTTATTGAGTATTTTTGCATTTGTGTACATTAGGGAGACTGGCTATAGTTCTCTTTTTGTTTGGGTCTTTCCCTGGTTTTGGTATCAGGGTAATACTTGCCTCCAGGAATGAGTTAAGGAGCATTGCTTTCATTTCACTTTCATTAAAGAGTTTGAGGAGTATTGGCATTAAATCTTCTTTAAACTTCTTGTAGAATTCAGCCATGAGTCCGTCAGAATCTGGGCTTTTCTTTATTGGTAAGGTTTTTGGGTTTTTGTTTTGTTTTGTTTTGTTTTTTTTGCGGCACCAGGCATCAAACTCACAACCTTGCGCCTGCCAGACAGGCACTTAAGCCACTGTGCCAAACTCCCAGCCCTAGTTTTTTGAGGCAGGGTTGCACTATATAGCTCAGGCCAATCTTGCACTCGCGCTGTAGCCCGAGGCGGGCCTCGAACTCACAACGCTCTGCCTACCTCAGCCTCCCGAGTGCTGGGATTAAAGGCATGCACCACCGCCTGCTTATTGGTAAGTTTTTGATTATGCTTTCAATTTCATTAACTGATATTGGGTTATTCAGAATTTTTATATTTTATGGACTCAGCTTTGGTAATTCATACATTTCTAGGAATCTGTCCATTTCTTCTGTGTTTTCCACCCTGTGTCAATAAAGATTTTTGAAGTAAGTATTGATGATCTTCTGAATTTCTACAGGGTCTGTAGTGATTTCACCTTTTGTTTTTTTGAGGCACCGGGGATCAAACTCACAACCTTGTGCCTGCCAGACAGGCGCTTAAACCACTGAACCAAACTCCCAGCCCTAGTTTTTTGAGGCAGGGTTGCACTATGTAACTCAGGCTGGCCTTACGCTCGCATTGTAGCCCAAGTCGGCCTCAAACTCACAATACTCCTCCTACCTTATTTATTCTGTATTGTTTTGTTTGAGTATATTATGCCTGATGGTATGGGCAGTCATTTTAAAGATAATGAGGTATTATAAGGGGAAAGGAGGAAAGAAGGAAGGGAAAAGGAAAAAGACATAAATTTGTATATATGTATACATAAGATAGTTAAAATGACTATACTACTAAATGCACTAGTTATTGAAAAAGAACAGTTAATACTCATATGATTACATCAATTTTACCTGTCTATATCAGTTAAGCTAAACAACCCCTTTGAAGGTAACAATATGCAATATTACAACCATTGTCAAATTCCTATCATCTTGTTTTGTAAACCTATGTTATTGTATTGGATTTGTTGTTGTTCTTTGTGTGTCTCTTTTGCTTTTTGTTTTTCTTTTCTGTGTCTTTTTTCTCTTAAAAATTAAAAAAAAAAGATTAATTGGACTCAATGAACAAGCAGGAGATACCACAAATGACATTTAAAAAATGTTCACACACACCACGACAGAAAACTTTCCTGGTAGAGAAAAAGAATTTGACATGAGGATAAATGAGGCATATAGTACTCCAATTAGCAATACCAAAAAAACCCTACATCCAGCCATATCATAGTCAAAATTCCAAAAATTCAACACAAGAATAGAATCCTAAAAACTGTTAGAGAAAAGAAGCAAATCACCTATAAAGGAAAGTCCATCAGAATTATAGCTGACTTCTCAGCCCAAACTTTCAAGTCTAGGAGAGCTTGGAGTGAAGTACTCCAAGTTCTAAAGGAAAACAACTTTCAACCCAGATTAATGTATCTAGCAAAGCTATCTTTGAAAATTGATGGAGAAATAAGATACTTCCATGACAAAGAACATCTGAGGAAATTTATGACTACCAAACCAGCACTCTAAAATGTTCTGAAGGATACTCTAGAAAGAGATAATAAGGACTACAGCCCCATAAACCCCAACAGAAGGAATCTACCAGGGGAGCAAACAGTTAGAGGGGAAAGAAAGAGGGAGCCAACAACAGGAAAATAACATAACAAGGATAAGTCAAGCCGGGTGTGGTGGCGCATGCCTTTAATCCCAGCACTCGGGAGGCTGAGGTAGGCGGAGCGTTGTGAGTTCGAGGCCGGCTTGGGCTACAACGCGAGTGCAAGGCCGGCCTGAGCTACATAGTGCGACCCTGCCTCAAGAAAACCAGGGCCGGGAGTTTGGCTCAGTGGCTTAAGCGCCTGTCTGGCAGGTGCGAGGTTGTGAGTTCAATCCCCAGTGC
>RJWM01026847.1:0-27527 GCA_004363535.1 Dasyprocta punctata | reverse complement strand
GCAGCCCCGCCACGACATGCTGCCTTGGAGTCAACTAAGTATGGACTGAAACTCCCGAGAAACTGTAAGAATAAACCTTTCCTTCCCTAATTTTGGGCGTCAGGCATTTTGTCTCGGCAACGAACGAAAAGTAACTAAGACAGAATTTGATACCAGGAGTGGGGTCATTGCTGTGACTAAACCTGACCATGTGGTTTGACAGCCTTGGAAATGGCTTGTGGGAAGAGTTTGGAAAGGTGCGGAGATGTCACCTAAATGCATAGAGCTGGAACTGCTTAGGTTGTTCAGTATGGGAGATTCTGGTGAGAGTTCAGGAGACCAGAAGGCTGATAGAATGCCTACCGGTAAAGACCAGGTTCGGGAGGTTTCTGCAGGGAAGAAGGATCGCATTGGTTGTTGGACTCCACATGATGTGTGTTACAGCTTGGCAGAAAGTTTGTCTGCATTTTGCTTGTATCCAGAGACTTTGCCTGAGACTAAGATTAAGGACAGTAGACTAATTAATCTGGCAGAAGAAATTTCCAGGCAACCTAGCATTGAAATGGTAGCCTGACTTTTGTTGGGGGCTCTGAGCCAGATTTATGTTGCGAATAAAGAGCAGGCAGCCTGGAGGGTGATTTGAAATCTTGTGAGCTGAGGTAGGAGGAGTGTTGTGAGTTTGAGGCTGGCTTGGGCTACACAGTGTGACCCTGTCTCAAAAAGCTAGGGCCGGGAGTTTGGCTCAGTGACTTAAGCACCTGTCTGACAGGTGCGAGGTTGTGAGTTCAATTCCTGGTGCCGCAAAAATAAATAAATAAATAAATAAATAAAACCTTGTGAGTTTGGCCAGGAAGTTGTGGACTATAAAGATAGAGCTGAGACCTTGATTGCTGAGAAGGAACAAAGGAATAAAAAAGATGACCTAGAGGCATCCCAGGAAGCAGCAGGCTTCCACCCTTTGCAGCCTCAGGCCTTCAAAAGTGAAAGTTTGCTTGGAGGAAAAAGCCGCAGAGTGCCCTGTCCCAGAGTGGCAACAAAAAGCTGCAGAGTGCCTTGTCCTGGAGTGGTGGCAAAGGCCACAGGAGGTTTCAAAAGGGTCACGGCCGCACCAAGTTCCAAAATGGAAGTGGCCACGCCAGATTCCAGAATGGCAGTGGCATAGAGAAGCTGTTCCTCGCAATCAGGTTCAGAGAGCTCAGCAATCCAGGCAGTCGACCACTACAGTCAAGAGAGAGGAAAGCCGGGCTATTGCTCCAGCCTGCAGCAGACCTTGGCAGCATCCATATGGCACTGGTTTTAAGTATGAGAAAAGGCTAAGGCAGCTTCCGCCTCACCTGCAGAGAGCAATGTGTAAAGATGTAAGGGTGAAGCCAAGGAACATGGATATTCCAAGGAAAGTTGTGGAAGTTAAGACCCCTGAAAGTGCTGTGGGGGTGGAATCACTCAAGCCTTTTGGAGCTTGCAACCAGACTGCTTCAGCTGCTGAGCAGAGAACTCCAGGACTTAATGTTTCCCTGCTGCATTCTGGACTTGCTGTGGTTCCAATGCTTTGTATTTCCCTGTTTGTAACTTTTGGAATGGTAATGTTTATCTTGTGCCTTTATACGTTGCAAGTGTTTAACCTCATTTTCATTTGTACAGGGGGTTATTGTTAAAAGTTTGCCATAGATCTCAGAGGAGATTTGGGACTTGGACTTTTCAGCAATGCTGAAACTGATAGGACTTTGGCCTACTCTTAGAGAGGGACTAAATGTCTTTTGTATTAAGGATATACATGAGTCCTTGGGGGTCCAGGAGTGGAATGTATTGGGTGATATACTATGTACCCCCAAGTCCTCATATACTTTTGATGGTGATGTGAGTGCTACACCCGCCCAGGGGTGGAGCTGAGATACAGTGTAAAGGAGGCAGGCCTTCCTCTTGCTTGCTTCTGTGCTTCCGCCCTCCTCTCTTGCCAGCATACTTGCTGCTTGCGGCCGCCATGGACAGCGGCCCTGCCACACCATGCTTCCTTGGAGCCAACTAAGTATGGACTGAAACTCCCAAGAAACTGTAACAAATAAACCTTTCCTTCCCTAATTTTGGGCATCAGGTATTTTGTCTCGGCAATGAGTGAAAAGTAACTAAGACAATCATTTAAGAAAACTCCAAACAAGCCAGGTGTAGTGGCACACACCTATAATCCCAGCATTTGGGAGGCTGAGGCAGGAGGATCCTTGTGGGTTCGAGACCAGCCTGGGTGACAAAGGGAGCTCAAGGCCAGCCTGAACTGCATAGTGAGACCCTGTCTCAAAATGACAAAAAAAAAAAAAAAAAAAAAAGAAAGAAAGAAAAAAAGAAACCTCCAAACACATAAAAATGTAGGATAAATTATAATAAATATCAGTTTAAACACATAGTTAAGATCATTAGAAAGTAAGAAAAAGTCAAAGGTAAAGAATTGAAATTGACTGAGCAAAGTATGGCACATACCCGCAATTCCAGCACTAGAGAGGCTGATGCAAAAGGATTACCTCGAGTTTGAGGCCAGCCTGGGCTACACAGTGAGTCCAAGACCATCCTGAACTACATAGTGAGACCTTGTCTCAACTTCCTCCCCCCAAAACAAAATAAAACAAAACAATAACATAAAAGAGCTGAAATTGAGATTCCTTGAGTACATTTTTATCCATGAAGAATATACCCTTGAGTCAAAGGGTGGGCTAGAAAAGATATGTTGGCAAAATAACACAATTGGGTTGTTTCATCAAAAATGGGAAAAGTCTATGAAAATTCAAAATCATTAACTGCATGTCTAGAAAACTCAAGCTGATATATTAAAGTGCTTCCAATTTAGTAGCACTGGGGACAAGTGACAGAAGCAAATGTAAATTTTCACCAAGGATCATATCCTAGACCCAGATCCCTTAGGGCTCCTAAACATTAAGATCAGTGACAAAATATGAGTTTACGATAAAAATTATCAAGGACTTCAGAAAAAAGTCACAATGCATAAGCATAAAAATAATAAAGAACAGCATTAGCTCCATAAGAATTTGAATAATGGGACTGTCAGATCAGCACATAAAGTAAGCATGCATCATACAATTAAGAGAACTGAGACCATGAGGCAGGAATGAGAGATTACCTTAGCAGCCTGATTTGAAAAAGAATTAAACAGGACTTCAAAATTACTACAAAATGGACCTATTAAAGAACAGATTAAACACAACTAAGAAAAGCATCAGTGAACTAGAATACAGTGCTGAAGAAATTTCAGAACACAGCCCTGAACAATAACAATGGAATTCCAGAAAGATAAACTGGGGAGTGAGAGAACAGTTACCATCAAGGATACAATGTCAGAGAATTTTTATAACTTCAGGGAAAATATGGATCCGGATATTTAGGAAGCAGAGTATCCCAAGCAAGATGGAGATAAAGAAGTCCCTACCTGCAGAGCACCAAAATAAAAACACAATCTTATTTTTTTTTTCCTGTGGCACCAGGGATCGTAAACTCACAAGCTCATGCCTGCCAGACAGGAACTTAAGCCACTGAGCCAAACTCCCAGCCTTAATTTTTTGAGGCAGGGTCGCACTATGTAGCTCAGGCTGGCCTTGCACTCCTGTTGTAACCCAAGCTGGCCTCAAACTCACAACGCTCCTCCTACCTCAGCCTGCCGAGTGCTGGGATTGAAGGCGTGCGCCACCATGCTTGGCTGTAAAAACACAATCTTGAGAACAACCAGAGAGAACTAAAAAGAAATGACAGTAAACTCTGAGTAGATTTTTTTCACCAGGAACAAAAAAAAGCTAGAAAACAAATGAAGAGTATCTTTAAAGTGCTAAGAGAAAAGTTACCAATCCTGAGTTGACATCCTAGAATGAAATGAAATAACAAAATACAATTTTCCAAAGGACTTTTTAAAGCATATGTCTCTGGAAGAAGGAAAGTAATCCTAAAAGGATCATGTAAGATAAATAAAGAATTTGGAAAAGAAACTGGTAAGTATACAGGTAAATCTAAATGATGACTGTTTAAAACAAAAACAACTACAACAATTTCAAGTATAAAAATGAGATAAAACTAAAATACAAGATTTAAGGGATAAATATTTAACGTTTCTAGAGTGTTAGGGAACAGTGAAGATGCTGTATAGTTTAAGATTTTTAAAGTTACATTTAATTTTTAGCATGAATCATTAAAAAATAGTAATATAAGAGTCTCCAAATCTGAATAATGACCAAAACAGAATTTTACAAAACCCTCAGTCAGTTCTAAAAACATGCAGGAGAGAGCATGTGTGTGTACTGGGGTAAAAGGTGGGGGAGAGTGGTATATGGAAAAAGCAGAAAACAACAGAGTATAAAGTGATATAGTAGAAATAATTTCAAAAACATCAGTCATCACAACATAACTAAGCTTGCAAAAAAAGTTACTTTCAATATAGATTAAAAAAATAAAATCTACCTATATGCCATAAGATATATATATCAAAAAATACATTAAAGATACAAGAACAAGAAAGTTAAAACTAAAAAGATAGTGGTTTAGAAATTAAGCATATATATAACTAAAAATCCTATATGAATGTTACCTAAATAATTTTTTTAAAGTAAAAGGATGACATCTAGCAAATATTAACTATTAGAAAGCTGAGGTAGCTGTACTAATTAATCAATTTAAAGGGAAAAAAGCATTATTAAAGAATGTGGCAGTCAGACTTGGTGGTACATGCCCATAATTCCAGCTACTAGGTTTGCTGAGGCAGGAAGATAACCAGCTACAGGCCAGTGTAGGTAAACACTGTCTCAACATAAAATAAAAAGGGTTGTAGCTTGTCAAGCAAGAAATCTTGAGTTTAATTCCTGATACAAAAAAAAAAAAAAAAAAAAAAAAAAAAAAAAAAAAAAAAAAAAAAAAAAAAAAAAAAAAAAAAAAAAAAAAAAAAAAAAAAAAAAAAAAAAAAAAAAAAAAAAAAAAAAAAAAAAAAATTGAAACATCAAGCAACTATTAATATAGCCAGAAAATTGTGAATAAAATAATAAATATGTTTGACCTTCTAGACACATGTAGTACCTAAAAACAAATAATTAAGAGAACATATATCCTAAAAAATGAAGGTTAACTGTTTTGGTTACTTAAAAGGGCAAATTTTGGGAGGAGAACAAGAAGCCAAGCCTTCCCTGCAAGTTGGCACCATGTGTGGGCTGCTTCAGGGGTGAACCAGACACCAGTCCCTTTTGGAGTGCAGGCTGGGAGAAGAGAAGAGAAGAGTAAAGGTCCACCCACACTCCCACCCCAGCTGTAAGCAATGAGCTGATCTGGAGAAACACAGGCTGCAATGATAGCTATTGAGGTAAAACACAACTTAATGCTTAGTGTTTAGTGTTTCACTGAATATTTTCAGGCGTAAAGCCAGTAGTCTGATCATCTATTCAAGGCTAACAATATGCAATGTAGCATCGATGGGGGATCTCCTTCTGAAGGTGGTAGCCACTGTTAATTCCCTAATATCTTGTTTTGAGGTCCTGTATCATTTTCATTGGTTTGTTTGGTTGGGTTTTATTCTGTTTTGTCTTGTTGGATTTTATTATATCTGATGGCATAGGCAGATATTTCAAACATAACAAGATATATTATGGTAGCCATTTTGGATTTACTATTATCTTGTTTTGAAGTCCTTTATTATGTTCATTGTTTTGTTTTTATTGGTTCTAGCCTGTTCTGTTTTGATTTTTACTATGTCTGAAGGTATGGGCAGCTATTATGAAGACAAGAGGCATTATGGTAACCATTGCTGATTTCCTATTATCTTGTTTTGAAGTCCTGTGTCACACTGTTTTGTTTTGATTGGTTTTATTCTGTTTTATTTTGCTTGGTTTTATTTTCTTTAAAATAAAAATTACCAAAAAAAAAAAAAAAGGCTAATTTATTTTTTTAAAAAAGAAAAAGATGAGCCAGGCGTGGTGGCACACACCTGTAATTCCAGCACTCAGGAGGCCGAGGCAGGAGGATTGTTGCAAATTCAAGACCAGCCTGGGCTACAAAGTGAGCTCAAGGTCAGCCTGGACTGCATAGTGAGACCCTGTCTCAAAAAGACAAAAAAATTTTATATATCTGGGAAGATGCAACACAAAGCCACACCTGTAATCCTGGCATTCAGGGCGCTGAGGCAAGAGAAATGCCACAAGTTCAAGGACCAACCTAGGCTACATAATGAGTTCAAGACCAGCCTGAACTACACAAGGAGACCCTGTCTCAAATATATAAACAAACAGGAAAAATAGAAAATGGAAGCACAAGATTTATTGGAATCCAGATATTTTATCTCTTTTGACTTTCAACATTTTTAAGGAACATGACCATTTAGAGGGAAGGGAGCAAAGCAAAGGGGTGTATATGTATGAGAAAGAGGGACATACATAAAAATTTGCAAGATAGTATTGACATTTATAATTTCTTTTTTTTTTTAAATTTTAGAGTTTTAAACAAAGTACATTTGGCAGACAAAAAAAGAATCAGGTAACTAACCTCTTTCCTTAAATGGTTAACAGACACATAGGTACCTGTACTTTCAGGGAACGGTAATTAAGGACCAATGAACTTAGAGCACCTATTAATAGTCATCTACTCTATAGGGAAAACTAAGAGTGCAGGTGAAGATATACATTACAGGATATTCACAGGAGGAAAATTTTAATAGCAAAAATTTGGAAGCAATCCATATATCCAAAAAGAGTAGAATGAATGTAAAAAGACTAAAAATTTATCTATTAAAATGTTCATGGTTTTTCAGGACTGATTTTGGTATTTGACATTTTCTGACTTCTCTATTAAGTTCAGTAACAAGCAAAAATGTACCTAATGTTTTTGGTTAATAACAATAACGATAATGGCTTCTACTTATCAATGAGGTACATATCAGGTACTATGTATCAGGTATTTTAGATACAGTTCAGTAATCTTTACTACTATAAAGCAGTTACTATTAGACTTTGTGTGTTGGGGGGTGTGAACCCATGATCTGTGCACTGAGCTACATCTCCAGTTTCTTCTTCCTTCCTTCTTTCCTGGTACCGGGAATTGAACTCAGGATCTTGTACTTGCCAGGCAGGCATTTATGCCGCTGAGCTATATCCCCGGGTCCCCTTTTTTTTAACTTTTTGAGACAGAGTTCCAACTAAGGTGCCCAGGCTGAGCTCAAATTTATAATCTCCTGTCTCAGCCTTCCCTAGTGCTGGGATCACAGGTGTGTGCCACCATGCCTGGCTTCTTAGCCTTGTTTTACATTTAAAAAAAAAAAAAAGGTTCTTAGGTTCCTGTTTTTACCAGTCACCTGCTTAGCAATATGAATTGTGAGTTCTTTTTATAAAATAACGAATCTTATATTAGATACCTTAGTATAGGCTCTTGTCTCTTGGTTTGATGCCTGGGTTTACAACAGCACGGGAGTCACAGTCAAAGTTATTCTGATTTAGAACAAAGACAGCTTAACAAGGGTTACTGTGCACAGAAAAAAGACTTACTGATTCATGGTAGATTCTTAAACTGAGCTGGATTTTCTTTTTTTTCCACTAATTTTACACAAAAGAACAGAAATGAGTACCCCTATTTCCTTTTCTATAGCAATTTCCTTTGTATAAAATTCATATACTGCCTCATTTGACCCTCGTAACTCCAAGCTGGGCAAGATGAGAAATATTATCATCATTTTAGAGATGGAGCAAAGGAAGTTGAGAAATGACAACACTTTGCTGGTAAGCAGTAGGTAAGTAGATGGGAAAAGCCTACTTCTCTGTGGAGTTTGCTTGCTTTCTATTCTAGTTAATAGTTGGACTTCCACATAGCTCTACTACTTGCTGGGAAAATATTGCTTTCTTATACAAAAGGGCAGCTTTCATATATAGTTTTTATATATTTTCAATTGTTTTTTATTTAAATCTCATTATTCCATTTGTCTTCTGAAGGGTAAAATTTCAGAGTAAATATCCCAGGTCTCTCTTATAATAGTCAGGATAGAGACATTCATCAAAATGTTAATAGTAATTGCCTACTCCTAAGTAGTAGTTACTCTCTCCTAAGAAGAGCAATGTTAGATAACTTTAATTTTCTTCTTTTTTTTTTTGTGGGTACTGGGAACCAAACTCAGGACCTTGTGCTTGCTAGGCAGGTGCTATGCCACTGGCCTGGACCCTAATTTTCTTCTTTATAAAAAAATGTTTACTAGTATATTTTTGCAATACATAATGACTACATTCATCATGGGGAGTTGGTACATGTGCATAATACATCTTAATTCTTTTTATGTCCAAGTTTTTTTTTTTTTTTTTTAATCCAAGTTTTCTTTAAATTTCTATTAAAAATAAAATGCTTGGGCCAGGTGTGGTGATTCATGTCTGTAATCCCAGCTACATGGGAACCTAAGGCAGGAGGATGGCAAGTTCAAGTTCAGCCTGAGTAAATTAGCGAGACCCTACCTCAAAATAAAACTTAAAAAAGCCAAGGCAGAAGGATCATGAGTTTGAGGCCATCCTGGGCTAAAGTGAGTCTGAAGCCAAAGTGAGCTATATAGTGGGATCATGTCCCCCAAAAAAGGGCTGGGGACATAGCTTAAGGGCTTTCATGAAGTCATATATTTGATTCCTATTATTACCAAGAAACAAAACAAGATAAAAAAAAACCTTGGGCCAGGAATGGAGCTCCATGGTAGACCATTTACTTGGCAAGTATGTATAAGGACCTGTGTTCTGTCCCCAGCTCTGGGGAACAGACGGGGAGCTACATCTTCTCTAATAATCTAAACTCAAAACTGTCATTGTATCCCTCACTGCATTGTGCACAGTAAGTTATCAGTAACAGGTGCTGAATAAATCAGATTCTTAAGCATGTTACATCTGTGTACTCTCCACTTACTAATCTTTTCCTCTCTCCACCACCCCACTCCTCTCTGCTATGGATTGAACACAGGGCCTGTACACATGCTGGGCAACTGAGCTATATCTCCAGTCCTTTATTTTTTATTTTGAGACAGGGTGTTGCTGAGTTGCCCAGGCTGGCTTCAAAGTTGTGATTCTCCTGCTTCAGGTGCCTGAGTGGCTGGGATTGTAACATCTACCACTACACTCAGTCTTAATACCTTTCTTTAAGTAAATTCACATTTTTGTTTTGTTTTTGAAACAGGGTCTTGCTATATAGCTCAGGCTAGTCTTGAACTCACAGAGATGCTTCTGCCTCAGCATACAGAGTGCTGGGATTACAGACAAGCACCACTATGCCTGGTGTAAATTCACTTTTTAAAACTTAGTATTATTCCAAGTAATAATGTATATAAGATTGCTTGATATGTTAATTCCATCTTTTTCTTTATGTACATTAATAGATATGTAACTACTCAAATTTAAAACACTGTCACAGTGCCATCTCATCAGTGTACACACTGGAAAGCAATACTTTCTACAGAGGGAAAAGTTAATGGTTGTTGATAATCTCGCCCTTTCTTCATTCCCCTTACAGCAACTACCAAGTACTTTAAATCAGTCCTTTATTATGAGTCTCACACTTATTCGAACCTCACATTCTAGGGTAAGCCCTAATTATTTTATGCTTGTTTCAATTATCTTGATGCAGTAGGCCTTGGAAGTCTCCCTGCCTCCAACATGTTGCCACCAAATTTTAATCTTCTGAAAACAAGAATTGTCCTTACCCAAATCAATCTAAACTTCCCAGACCACTGGAAACAACCTCTCCATGTCTTTAGGAAAAACTACTCTACAAACTGGTCCTGGCCTACCCTATTCCCATGTGTGCAAATTGATTTAGTCATTAGTCTCAGAACAGGAATTATTTTGTCTCCACAGCTTTACTAATTCCTTAGCTTTGGCCCAAAAGTCCCATCCCCGAGTCAAAATTCAGCCTAGTTCTTACACTTTTTTTTTTTTGCTTTTTGTTTTTTTGAGACAGGGTCTTGCTATGTGGGTCAGGCTGGTCTCAAACTCTAAGATCCTCCTGCCTCAGCCTCACGAGTGCTGGGATTACAGGTATGCACAGCCACACTCAGCACATCTTCTCTTCTGAAAAACCTATGTGACTATTAAACCTGTACCAATACCTGAATTTCTAAAAGCTATATTATTGCAGTTACTTATTATATTTACTGAACTATACTTAAACATGGGCTATTTACTCATTAGTGTGGGTTACACCTAATGTATCTATCATGTAACTTGCATTTAGATGCTAAAACACTTTAGCATTAATAAAATTAAGCAAGAACTTCAAGAAGCCAGCATAAACCAGGGGTATAGCTCAGTGGCATACATGCCTGCCTGGCAAGCACGAGGGTGCTGAGTTTGATTCCCCGTACCAAAAAAAGAAGGCAGCATAAAAAATCAAATCTCATTTAACACACTACAAACAACTACCCAATTGTTTTTGTAGTCAAAGAAAACTGTCCTCATAGATATTTCATTATCCTGCTTGAAATTATTAGATCACTAGCTAATGTGTAGGTTTAACTATGATGTAATCCACCCTGTATGTGGATGCCTCATACGCAGATGCTAAACTTGTTAGAATCTCCAGTATTGTCACTGAATGAGTGAATTACCCTTTTTGGACTGCAGTTCTCCTGCTTATAAAATGATCTTAAAATCTATGCTCAGTTTTAAATTCTATTACAGTTGGGCCAAAGTGATTTTGATTCAAATATCCCATCTATAGGATAAGGCCACTTAAAAAATAAATATAATCAAAGGCATTAACCCTCAACAATGCTATTTAATCCCACCATAGGATTTTGTTTCATATAGATATTTAGAACAGGCTAGGCACTTTATTAAATCATTTGCTATAGTCAAAACAGATCTCAAATGATAATCATTATTTTCTAATACTTAAAATATATAAAGTACAAGCTATTTCACATAGTTTATTTAAATCTCACAATCCAAAAAGGTGGGCATCTTTAGTACAGTATTTCCTAACGAAGGGATATTTTGTTCCCTTGCCCACACATACTTCATGGATATCTGGTGATATTTGGAGACAACTTTGGTTTTTATAATTTGGGGTGAGTCAGAGTTGTCACTAGTCACTAGTGCAAAATATCCTCTTCTACAACAACAAAGTTATCCAAGTTGAGAAGTCTTTCTGATCTCATCTTTCAGCTAAGAAACAACAACAAAGTTATCCAAGTTGAGAAGTCTTTCTGATCTCATCTTTCAGCTAAGAAATCAAAGATTTAAGAGTGCTTACTTGCTCAGAGCCACACAGATGGTAAATGAACAGATCTAAAATCATCCCTGTACGACACCAAAGCCATCTCTGTGCTACCATACATAGAGATACTAATGATTGTTTCTGCTCAAATTTGTATTATTTGACAATATTGCCCTGTTTCTCCCATCTGCTCTTGTACTTTAACTGTTGCCAGTAAGCATAAGCAGCAGGTCTCATCCAGGAAGAGATTCAGAAGCAGCTCTGTCAGACCTTCAGGTCAGATTTAAGAACATCTTCTTTAATTGTGCTCCCATGTGTCCAGTATTTAAAGCCTCCCAGTGCAATTCCATATAAGTGGACTTGTGTGACCATGTCCTCTTTATATTACAAGTTTATTAAGGTTTGCCTCTTTACTCTTGTATTCTTAGTGCCAAACTAAGTATCTTAGCACAGAGGACATTATTTCCTAAATACATGTTAAATAAAACCAACTAAATTATACAATATACCAAAGGGCACACAGCTACTAAAAGACAGAACCGGGACTAAAATCCAAGTCTCTCCACTGACAAGGCCTATAATTGCTGTCTCAAGCTAAAAATTAAATGTTTATCTTCTCTTTTATCTTGCCTATGAGAATTCTTTGATCATAAACATATCAGGAATATATAGACAGCTTATTAACATATGAATTTTCTTTTTTAAAATTAAGTTTTGGGCACAATTTAGGTACACATAATGATCACATTCATCACAGAGAACTGTACCTGTATATGATACATCCTGATTCCTCTTTATGAACTTTCTTATCTTACAACCACTTCCGATTTTAATATGTATATTCTGTAAAAGTCTGCCGATAGCATGTAATACTACTGGTAATCTCTCTCAAATACCAGAACTACACAGGGGCAACGTTGTTTTTATTTGGTAGTCTCCCTGAATTCAACACTCACTAGAAACTGGTATTGATTTGTCACAGGCACTGTATATAAAAACTAAGAGTCTCTTAGGAAAAAAAAGAACTCACTTTAACTTTAGCTTTTATTTCTTCACTGTCCCCTTCTCCATCATTGCGGGGCTCCATGCCAGATTCCTCTTGGATGCCTTTGTTTAGTACTGAGTACTCTTCTAGTAGAGTGTCAAACAAAACTATTCGCTTGTTCTTGAAGAAGCCATAAAAATAAGCATTGCTGTGGGAAGAGCGTTTAGATCCTAAGGAAAAGACAGTTTAAAGCATGGAATATAATTAAAAAGTCTGGGGTCCTTTGGAAAGACTCCTAGAAATTGAACTACTGGGAAGATCATTAACACTTTGAAATTAGTTCATACCTGAAAAGAAATTGTATCAATATAAATAAACACCAGCAATGGAGAGTGTGCTTTCCTGCATTCCTGTCAACAAATACTTAATGCTCACCACAGCTTTATAGCAATAGGTAAAATAAGCCTAATGATTGTGGAATGATTAAAGGATGGTAAGACTATTAAGTGGAATTTTAAGTAGTCAGAAAAAGTTGTACTTTAAAAGAATTTTAACAAGATAACACTGATATATTGCAAAGGATATAAAACTTATGAGGTTCCAGAATTGTCAAGAAAATATTGTACATGTAAATAGAAAAAGCAAAAACACAAGCCTATGAAGAAATATGCCAAAATACTGAATTGTTTGTCACTGGGTTCCAGAATGGATTTCTATTTCCTCTTTTATTTTTCTTTTTTCTAGAGCTTTCAAAATAAGCATACTTATTTCTTTTTCTTTTTCATTTTTGCGGCACTGGGGATTGAACTCACAACCTCGCACCTGCTAGACAGGTGCTTAAGCCACTGAGCCAAACTCCCAGACCTACTTATTTCTATAATTAGAAAAACATTAGTCACTTACCAGTTCAATTATTTTAAATACAGGCTGAGCAAAAATTGCATTTTTAGTTAATTTTATAAGATAATCGGAAATATAAAAATGATAACTTTATCAAATTTATTCAATACAAGAACCAACTGGTTGAAATGACACCTGCCTAAGCAATGCTCAGGACAGTCATAAATAAATGTGCTGCCGAGTGATAAACTACTCATGGTAAACTGTTAAGTGGTTAAAGCTATCTTTCTAAAGAAAGAAAAGAACCACACCTGAATTTTACAAAGTGGCTAACAGTAGCTAAACTATGGTTGTTTTTTCTTTTCTCCTGTATATATTTCTTTAATTTCCAAGTGTCCTTCAATGTGCAGAGTTTAGTTGTTAAGAGAACAGACTTTGGGTTTTAATCTTGGCTCTGCCATGTATCAGTTGTGTATATTCAGGAAACTTTAACCTTTAGTTTCCTGTTTATAAAATTAGGCTAACAGCCACCTTACAAGGTATGCTAAGTAGGGCAATTAGTATATGGCCTGATCCACAAAAACCACTGTCATATGTTTAAAAAAGATAGGGCCGGGGATTTAGCTCAGTGGCTTAAGTGCTTGCCTGGTAAGTGCAAGGTCATGAGTTCGATTCCTGGTAAAAAAAAAAAAAAAAAAAAAAAAGAAATGATAAAAGATTTACTTCTCTTGAAACTGTGAATTTTGTTTCTACTCTTATTTCTAATGTTAACAACTTGGCAGTATGTTTAGAATATGAAAAGTTTTGATAAATAGAAGCTTTTACTGATTGATTGATCACACTGTTGTATCACTTATGCACTTGGTTGCCTGGAAGTTAAGAGCTAAACACATGGCCCAATTTTGTTGATAAACTGGGGGTATAGCTTAGTGGCAAGGCACCTGCCTGGCAAGTGCAAGGTCCTGAGTTCGATTTTCAGTTCCAACAACAACAACAAAAACAATTTTGTCAATAAGATAGGACTTTTGGCCTTAGAAAACTGTGTTACCATTCTAAGGCCTCATGCTTCTAATGCATCTATCTTCTGTGACCTTAATTTTTAAATTTATTTTACAAATATTTTGAAGTTTTCTGAAGCAATCTGTGGAAGTAGGCAGATTGTATACAGATAAATAAAACACATCTTCTATTGGTCCAGGCATCTCAAAGTATGGTTCAAGGGATACATACCAAAATCACCTAGCGTGCCTGTTAGAAACAGATATAAGAAATACCTACTAAATCAGAATTTCTAGGAGTGGAGGCCAGGAGTGCTTGTACTAGACTGTAAGATTTTTGTACTGCCATGCCTAGCACAGAGGGTATCTTCAGTAATGCTTATTGAATGGGCTAACGATATCACTTCAAAAATAATGTATTAGAGAACTCTGAAAATCAAAATATAAGCCATTGCCATGTGTCTTAATCCTTTGCTTATGATGTCTCACTTTAATCACCAGGCAACATTTAATACTGAAAACTACTTCCTCCTGGAAATACTTTTTTCCCAGCTTTTGAGACATCATTTTCTCCTAGTCTTACTACCTCAATGGTCTCTTCCTCAGCCTCCTTTGCTGGCTGTTCCTCCCCTGAAGCCTCTGACCCTGGCCCCTTTCTCTTCTCTAGATGCCCTCATCCATGACCTTAAACGTCATCTGCACGCCAGATAGTTCTAACCTATATTCCACACCCTGACCCTTCCCTCAAACTCCAGACTCAAGTAGCCAGTTGCCTGTCTGACATCTCCACATGGATGTCTATAGACAGATTTACTGTTTGTACTCTTATGTACTTTTTTTCCTGTCCAGTATCACAATCTCCTTTGGAGTCCAGAGAATTTCACACCATGTAAGTCTTGTGAGAGATCACTTTCCACTGAGAAACCTAAGAAGTCAGGTAGGTATTTGCTTCCCAGCAGTCCTGGCAGCTAGCCTCATCCCTGGCTGAATCAGTCAGATACATCCTCTAGGGCCTCTGCATAGTCAGTAATTACACAAAGGAGCAAGACTGTGAAGAACTAATTGCAGGTACTAGTGGTAGGAATGAGAAGGGTACAAACCCCTGAATCCAGAGTGCTGAGGTGGCAACATAATGTCTTCCCCAGACAGATCTGGTAGTATGATTGAGTTCCTAACCTCCCTATGTAACAATCCATCTTGCAAGGTTGGTAAACTTTCTGTGGAGATTTTGTAAGCTACCAAATGTTGATTCTTGCACAAATTTTCAGCTCAGATGAACCACTGTTAGTTGCTATTGTTTGCAAACTGTGACTAATAACAATAATTTTTTTAAAAAAATCTTAATTTGTAGAACTCGTCCTCACAAACCTGCCTTTCTCCCATTTTTTTTCCTCAATAAAATAACCATTTTCTCAACTGCCCACATCAAAAATCTAGGTTGTTATCTTTGATGGTCTTTTTCTTCTTTCCTGAAATGCAATTTATTATGAATTTAATCAACTCTACCTCTAACACCTATCCATTTCTCTCCATCAATTACTATTGTTCTAGCCTAAGAAACCATTATTTCCTACATGGACTACTGCAACAGTCTCCTAACGGTTCTCTCTTCTTCCACTCTTGCTTCATCCTACAATGTATTCTCCAGATAACAGCCCAAGATAGTTTAAAAAATACAAGTTACACCATGTCATTTTTCTACTTAAAAGCTTTTGATGGTTTCTCCTACTGAATTTGAAATCCAAACCCCTTATCCTGACTTACTGAGGCCCCTGTGGTATTGTACTCTCTTGCTTTGCTGCAGCCACACTGGACTTGTTCATGGTCCTCGAAGTCACTAAGCTCAACGTCCTCCTGTGGATCTCTATGTGGATCACTCCTACCTTCAGGTCTGAGCTTAACAGTCATTTGTTCAGATAAATCTTCTCTGATGGCCCAATCTAAAGCTATCCCATCACTCTAGTCTAATTCTCTGCACAGTACCTGCTACCTGATATTTCTTTTTTTAATTTAATTTAATTTTTTTTTTTTGCGGCACCGGGGATTGAAGTCACAACCTCGCGCCTGCCAGTGTAGGCGCTTAAGCCACTGAGCCAAACTCCCGGCCCTAGTTTTTTGAGGCAGGGTCGCACTATGTAGCTCAGGCCAGCCTTGCACTCGCGTTGTAGCTCAAGCCGGCCTTGAACTCTACCTGATATTTCTTAAGAGTAGGGTTCTTGGCTCTTCATTGTAATATCCATTTTAATTTATGATTCTATAATGTATGCTGTATTATGAGTAACACTCATTCATTCAAAATATTTCTGAGGATTGTTACTATTATTAATAACAAGAAAAACATGCATTATAGAAGAATACACTGCTATTCAGTAAAAGTAAAGTTGTCCAAAGTCACACAGGTAATTCATGATAGAGCTAAGAATCAAACCCAAGCCAAAACCTGACTTCAGAAATACTACCTTCAACCTATTCAAATCCTGACTTTCCATAAAGTCCCGGCTCACATCATAACCCTCCAGAAAGCCTTCCCTAAGTATTTCCTCTAAAACAGTAAACATCATTGATGATATAAGCACACATTTTATTGATTACTTTTACTGTCATTGTCATTAGCTGTTTCATACTACCTAATTATAATTTAAGTGATCAACAATTTAGAGCACCTTCAGTAAAAGCCCCTCAGAGACTGCTCTACTGCACCAATATGCTACTAGTTTATTATTACCTAATGATGATAGAGTGGTTTTAGAGGCTAAGAAAATATAAAGCGGCTTATTCTACCATTTCCCCCACAGAATCTTAAGCTGTTCTGATTGTGCCTTTGGTTAGCTGTTTAGCCTCAGAAGCTACTAAATGTCTGAGACTTCTATATTCTTCTAATTGCTGTTAATTCATTCTTGTCAGTTGAGACCATCTTTATTTTCCCCTCACTCTGCAGCTACTCCTTCATCTAACATAGCTGCTTCTCACTGGTCCGGTGTCAGCAAACTATGACTTTCAGACCAAATCCATCACAATGCTATTTTTATAGTTGTACTGGAATATAGCTATGTTCATGTGTTTATGTACTATCCATAGCTGCTTCTGCACTACTACAGCAGGACTGTTGGCGTGCAAAGGCTTAAATATTTACTATCTAGCTTTTTATAGAAAACATTTGCCAAACTGTAGTTTAGAGAATAGTGCAACTGAAACCCAGAGGGGTGATCTGTCTAAGATCCCATAGCTGGTAAGTTGCAGAGGTAAAATCAGATATATTCATTTGTATAGATTTTAGGTTATAGGTTTTTAGTACCTTACAGAACAGTTTTTCTCTACATCTTTACAGGCTTCCTTGAGGCTTTACTAGTCTTACACAAGCAAACAGCTTAACTCTCAAGGGCAGTTATCAGAAAAGCAGAGTGGTAACTAAACTGAAGTACTTGATGGGACTTACAGTTTGATGGTTTGTTGGAGAGACAACATCAATAATGTTGGTTTTGTTTTTGTTTTAGACCCTCCAAATTAATGTTAAATAAAATTCGACTATTTAAGAGTCCAACTCAATTACCTAAAGGAGCCACGCAGGTAACAGAAATGAATAAATCACCTTAGTATACAATATAATACAACGAAGTGTGAAAAAGGCCTGGCCGAGATTAAAAATAATACTGTAAAGTTAATCAAACATAGCTTCAGGCAAGAACAAGATTTGACATCAGGCAACCAGTTTCTTTTTTCTTTTGTTTTGCTTTCTTTTTTCTTTTTTGGTCTTTTTGAGACAAGGCCTCACTACGCAGTTCAGGCTGGCCTTCAACCTACTTCGTAGCTCAGGCTGGTCTCAAACTTACAAGAATCCTCCTGCCTCAGCCTCCCCACTGCTGGGATTATAGGCGTGTGCCACCACGCCCAATTTAGGCAACCAATTTTTATCCCTGGATTATGTCACCAACTCCAATAAATCTTAAAAAGCCAAAATGTAAAATACTTTCCTAGTATCTAACAAACTAAAAAAGAAAACAATAAAAACTGACTCATTATTCCATTGAAATTTTAAGAATAAAATCTCAAAAAAGCCCCTTGAACAAAACCTTATCCCCAAATAGCCTTACCTTCAACAACATACACCTTAGTCAAAGGAAAATCAATACTCTTTGCCATCACTTCAATTTCTTGTTTAAGCTTTCCCTCAGGCAGAGGTGTGAATTTGTCAAATAAAGGGGCAATATAATCAGCATAGATTGTGACAAGCACCTGAAAAGCAAATGTTGGAACAACCTATGAATACATTTTTAAAGAAAACCTACTCATTATTTTTCAGATTTAACTGTACTGAAATAACTGCATCCATCGTAAACCTGAAAACATAGAATTTACCTACTCTGGTATTCCTAGTCCCAAACAGTCCCAGACAGTAAGAGTTTAGAATCTGTTGGATGAATTAAGAGTTTAGAATCTGTTTGACAAAACAGTACACCTGTCAATTTTATCTTAGAAAACAATACTGTACTACTAACAGTGATTAAAATCTCTGGGTGGTAACGGTCCTTTCAATACTATCTTGGGGATTCCTGGCACTTTATAAGTCAATTATAAATTGCAACTCTGCCTTTTAGAGTGTTTATTTTTTTATTTTTTTGAGACTGGGTCTCACTATGTAGTTCAGTTTGGCTTGGACTCACTACATAGCTCAGGCTGGCCTCAAAAAACTCACTGTAATCCTCCTACCACTGCTGGATTACAGACCTGCACCACCACCCCCAGTTTTTTAGAGTAATTATGAAAGACTTGAAGTCTTTACTAAACAAGCATTACAAGAGTTTGACTGTAAGTATGCTCTGACTGTATTTTTTATTAGAGCTGTTAATTGGTTGGTAAAATTAGCTGCCATTCATAACTGTACACTCTAGTTGAAACAGCATCGTCTTAGCCACTCGGAGTACTGCCTCTGCTTTCTTTCCTCTTACTTCAATTTGCCATACAAAAGACATAGCATCCACTCCCAAATCAAACATCAAGTAATTCAGATTAAAATAAACCTCATTGTCAGTGGAGTTGAAGAGCTGACAGATACGTTGCAGGGATGGGTTGCGATGTGGTTTTTGTGTTGTGAAGCAGCTTAAAATATGACAGAAGGAAAAGATGTGAAAGTTGGGGATGTAGCTCAGAAGTAGGGGATTTGCCTCAGATGTGTGAAGCTCTGGTTCAATCCCTAACATTGAGAAGAAGGAAAAGAAGTAGGAGGAGGAGGAGGAAGAAGAGAAGGAGAAGAAAAAAGGGAAGAAAGAGAAGGAGAAGAAAGAGGAGAGGAAGGAGGAGGAGAGGAAGGGAAAGGAGAAGGGAAAAAGAAGAGAGAAGAGAGAAAAGGAGGGGAGGGGGAGAAAAGGAAAGGAAAAGGAGGAGGGGGAGGAGGGAGGAACATGAAAAGGGGGAGAAGGAAGAGAAGGGAAAGAAGGACGAAGAGAAGGGGGAAGAGGAGAAGGACAAAGAAAAGGAGAAGAAAGAGAAGGAAGAGGAGACAGAAGATGTAAGGGAGGAAAAATGGGGAGAAAAGATTGAAAAGAAAAGAGAAGAGGGAGGAAGAGGAGAGGACAGGACATGGTGGAGGTGGAGAAAGTGGAAATAAAAGGATAAAGAATGAGTAAAATAAAGATAGGGAAGGGAACAGAAAAAGCGTAAGAAAGGAGGAAAAGAAGGGAAGACAAAGACAGGAGGGCAGAAAAAGCCAGATAAGGGTATGCTTTCTTTCTCTTGTCACTCTTAAATTTCTTCTCTCTTCAAACATTCACACTTTTTAAGCCAGATGTGGTGGCGCACACCTTTAATCCCAGCACTCAGGAGGCTGAGGTAGGAGAAGTCTTGTGAGTTCGAGGCTGGCTTGGGCTGCAATGCGAGCGCAAAGCTGGCCTGAGCTACACAGTGCGACCCTGCCTCAAAAAAACCAGGGCTGGGAGTTTGGCTCAGTGACTTAAGTGCCTGTCTGACAGGCACAAGGTTATGAGTTCAATCCCTGGTGCCGCAAAAAAATAAAATAAAATAAAAAGTAAATTCACACTTTTTAGGCACAGCAGATCAGTTAAGAAGCATTAAATTACCACATTCAGCCATCCATTTGCTGGCAGCTCACAAATATACAGCCCAAAACTACCCGGCAACTGGATCAGTAAAACTATTCTAGAACTATGTTCTAGAATCTGTAAGACTTAGCATAAAGAAAAACAAATTTATGGTCAGTCAGTTCTTTTGTATCTATACCCAAAAGCAGAAAGCAAGAGGGAAATTTATGAGTACATTTTTACAGTTCATCCTCTTCTTAAGAGCTGTTAACATACTAATGAGGATTAAGCCACAGTAATCTTACCAAGAAACTTTTATAAAGCCAAATGAAGAGTTTACTCACCAGAGAAACAACTAATGTGAACAGCCAGGCATAAATAAAAAAATAGTCACCCCCAATCTTAATAATGTAAAGCAGAAGTGAAGACACAGGCAATAAGATACACTGAGTCACAACAAATTTCTTGATTGCATCTTTCATAAAAAAGTCCAAAGTCTGAAAAAAGAAAATATTGCCATGAGAAACTGAGAAACTGTTTTTGCTTTTTAAAAAAAATAGTAAGTGAATAAAATGAAAGCATTAGTTGAACAATTTAAAAAACTAACATGCAGTGGAACTATATTTTACGACAGTAGGCAGTCTAAGACAATAAGTAAAGGTTTGCATTTTATAGTTTGAAATAAATTCATTTAAATGCTATAGCTGAAAAATAAAGCATTAGTGCTTGAAGAGTTTATAGCAAGACTTTAAACCATGATCTTTACCATAGCTGCAGTTCCTTTTTCCTCAATTAATTCATGCTCTGAAGTAGCAAATTACCAGCCCAGAAGCAAAACAAAACAAAACAAAAAACAACAAAACTTCACGTTAAGAACAAAAAACAAAAAAATTGTTATTTTCTATTATACCTGATGATTGAAACCATGCTTTTCTTCTATCACAAATGTATTATAAAGACTCCATGGCAAACCAGTTAATGCACTGAAAAGCGTAGCCAACAGCAGAAACACCAAGGATTGAGTGATCTAAACACAAGAAAAAAAAATTGCAGTTTTTATGATACAATTCACTCTTCAGATTAACTACTAGGGAACAATAAGTATTCGCTGAGTACTTATCCTAAACAAACAATGTACTTGATCCTATGGGTAACAGAAGGTCTGTAATATCCTTGCCTTCAGAAAAAGTTTACTTGCAAGGAAAAGAGTAAAAAATGAATAAAACAATCCTGTTTATTACGCAGGCACTGTATGTAAGTTATCTTAGGTTACACAGACAACACAAAAGAATTCAGAAAAGAGAGACAGCAAAATACTGTATGTTGGTGAATTCAAGGAAGTCTTACAGAGCTGATGAGACTTGGGATGCCATTTTGGAGTAAGCAAAATTACTGGGACAGGAAAGAGGAGGAAATAGGAATTTCAAGCAATTTTCAAAAGTATGGAGAGAAAAGAGCACCCAAAATGTGGACAACGATAAGATGACAGACCTGGCTGGGAACAGAAAGTAAAGACTTCAAAAAGCTGAACCAAGCCAGATAGGGTAGGGTACACTCAATTTTTCATAAAAAGCCAAAAATCTGACAGAGAAAATTATTCTCAAGAGTTACTTTGACTGGCCAGGCAAGGTGGTGAGATATTGTAATTCCAGCTACTTGGGACCCTGAGACAGGAGGACCAAAAGCTCAAGGACAGCCTGGGTAACTGAGCAAGATTCTATCTCAAAATAAATAATATAAAGGCCTGGGATTCAAACCCTAGTACCACAAAATACTTTAATTTAATTTCCTTTAAAGGGGCCATTAAATGATCAAAGGCTAAGAATTGTCTAGTTTCTCTCCTCTGGGACAGTGAAAAATAAGGTCTATTACTGGGGAAGGGCGATGTGGGGGAGGGAGAAAGCAATGCAGCAAAGACTCCTTTCTCTCTTCCCCGTCTATCACCCTGCCGCTACCCCTACCTGTCTCACCCCCAGTGTAAAACTGAAAGCTCTGAAGGTGAAGGTGATGCACCACGTGCAGCCAAGGTATATTTGACTTGGTAGCGAACATATGATCAATGTAACCATAGGAGGGAAAAAGAAAGGAAAAGGAAAGGAGGACATTTGTCAGTTTACAACACGCAGCATTGGTTTTTTCCAGCATTTGTTCCCAAACAGGAAATAGGAACAAATTTAAAAACAGATTTCAGAATCTTCCTCAAAACAAGAGAATCGGAATAACTTTTTTTGTTTTGTCTTGTTCTTTGTAGTACTGGGAAACCCTGGGCTTCATGAATGCTGGGTAAGTGCTCTCTACTGAGTCACATCCCCAGTCCTAAATAGTATTTTAATGCTTGCTTTTCTAACTGTACAATATGTCAGGAACATTTTTTATAACAGTGTATCTACATCTTCATTGTTAATAGCTCTAGAGTGTTCCACTGTATAAATGAACACTTAAGCTATTTCCATTAGAGCATTCATTATAATGCTATATCAAGTTCCTTTATAAACACATTCCATGCTTTCATTCTCCATAAAGTTATGGAAGTGTCTGGTGTCAAAGGATATAAACTTTTGAAAGGTATCTGTACTGCCAAGTTGTCCTCAAGAAAAACCACTAGTTTTTAATCTGTTAGCAGCATGAGACTATCTCAATATCACTCACCAATTCTAGCCCATCATTCTTTTTCCCTATCTGATATGATAAGTCAACAAACAAAAACTTCACACAAAAACTCTAGTATTTCATTGTTTTAAAATATATTTCTGTGTGGTATCACAGGTCTTTAGTCCTAGCACTTAGGAAGCTGAGATAAAAAGATAAGAGTTTGAGGCCATCTAGGCTACATCGCAAATTCAAGGCTAGCCTGAACACACAGTGAGACCTTATCTCAGAAAATTGAAAACATGCACTTATATCTACGTATATGTATATACATTTCTTTGATTATCATTATAGACTTATTTTTGTGTACTAATGGTTATATGAATTTCTGACTTTGTATTTTTCCACTTTGTCCATCTTTCTACTGAAGTATTCAACTTTTTCTAGAATGTTAATTCTATAAAGAATTCTTTATATTAAATTAACTCTTACTTTTATTTAGCAATTTCCCTTTGGTTTAAAATACGGTTTTATATTTTTTTAGTTTTTTTGAGAGACGGTCTCACTATATAGCCCAGGCTAGTCTTGAACTCACTATGTAGCCCAAGCTGGCCTTGAACTCGAGGTGATCCTCCTGCCTCAGCCTCCCAAGTGCTGGGATTATAATCATGTGCCACCACACTTGGCAATGCCTTTTAAATTTGCTAACACCAGTTTTACCAAACTTTATCTTCATGGTTTCTATCTTTAGTATCAAACTTAAAAAGTTAATTATATTAAAAATATATTGCTCTTAGCTGGGCGTGGTGGTGCACGCCTTTAATCCCAGCACTCGGGAGGCTGAGGTAGGCGGAGCGTTGTGAGTTTGAGGTCGGCTTGGGCTACAACGCGAGCGCAAGGCCGGTCTGAGCTACATAGTGCAACCCTGCCTCAAAAATCCAGGGCCAGGAGTTTGGCTCAGTGGCTTAAGCACCTGCCCTGGCAGGCGCGAGGTTGTGAGTTCAATCCCCGGTACCGCAAAAAAACAAAAACAAACAAACAAACAACGACAACAAAAAAAAAAAATATATATATATATAGCTCTTTATAATAGTACATTCAAGACTTGTGTGTATTTAAATATTCAATTCACCTGAGATTTAATTTTTCTTCTATGAATTCATTTTTACTCAGTTATCCTAAGCAAATTTACAGTTGAATCTGCCCTAGCCATGAGCCAGCAGCAGTCATGCAGGGCTAGGAAGAGACACAAGAAGCCAATTCACCCTTCCTGTGAGCTAGCAGCAGCCATGCAAGGCTGGGAAAAGAAACAAGAAGCCAATTCGCCCTTTCTGTGAGTCAGCACTGGGCATGCAGGGCTGGGAAGAGAAACAAGAAGCCAATTCACCCTTCCTATGAGCCAGCTGGGGTGTGGGCTGGGAGACTAGAAGAGTCCATCCCTCCTGCCCCCCACTGTAAGCAACTGGCTGATTCAGAGCATCACAGGCTGGATTGATAGCAACTGAGGTACAAAAACAACTTAATTCTTACACTATTTGATTGACTTTGCAGGTCTAAAGCCAGTAGTCTAAGCATCTATTTAAAGGATAACAATATGCAACATAGCAACTATGGGGGATTTCCTTGTCTGGTTTCTGAAATCCAATATTGTTCTGTTTTGTTTTGTTCTGTTTTATTGCTTTGTTTTATTCAATGTTCTGTTTTGTTTGATTTTATTATGTCTGATGGTATGGGCAGCAATTTTGAAGATAACAAGAGGTATTATGGTAACCATTGTTGATTTCCTATTATCCTGTTTTGAAATTCTGTATCACTTCCACTGTTTTATTTTCATTGCCTTTATTCTGTTTTTATTTTGCTTGGTTTTATTCTCTTTAAAATAAAATAAAAGAAAATAAAGAAAATTTACAGTTTACATTTTTCTCACTAATCTGCCACCTTTATTATATGCCATACACGACATATATATTTACATATACTTAGGCCTGTTTCTTGTATCAATATATACTTTAAGCTTTATGATACATTTTTAACATCTGAAAGTAAAAATTTTCACTCATTACTTATTCAGAATTCTTCTGGCTATTCCTTTATCTTTACTCTTTCAGATTAACTATAAAACATTTTATCTTGTGTCCCTCCCAAATTGATCTATTCTTTTCCAAAAAGTTCATAAATTTGTTTTTTAATAATGCATTCTATAATGTTGATGATGCATTGCTCTTGAGTTTAGCATTCTGTCACAGAATCTGCCATTTTCTCCTTTTGAGAATCTAGCTGCCCACGTGCAGTGCTTTAAAACATCCCCAATTCTCTCAAATTTATTAACAGATGCCAAAAATTCAAGTTCCTTCTATGCAACATTATGAAAATCATCGGGGCTGGGAGTTTGGCTCAGCAGCTTAAGTGCCTGTCTGGCAGGTGCAAGGTTGTGAGTTCAATCCTCGATGCGCCCCCTCCCCTACTCCCGCCACAAAAAAAAAAAAAAAAAAAAAAAAAAAAAAAAAAAAAAGGGCGTGGTGGTGCACGCCTTTAATCCCAGCACTCAGGAGGCTGAGGTAGGAGGAGCATTGTGAGTTCGAGGCTTGGCTTGTGTTACAAGGTGAGCACAAGATGGGCCTGAGCTACATAGTGCGACCCGGCCTCAAAAAAAAAAAAAAAAAACATCTATGTTTTAAGACTTGAATTAACTTAAAGCAATTTGATTCCTTCTTAGTAGTTCACCTTTCTTATGCATAAGTCTTGCTTTAAAATGATAATTCCATCAACAGATCATTTTACTGGTTTAAAAAAAAATGAAAGTCTGCCTATATCTTTAATCAACAGACTTATTTCTTTGTAAGATTTTAAGTGCTTTTAAAGGTTTTTTGCCTGAGTCACTAAAATAACCCCTTAAAAAATGATCTCTCTGCCTACAATCAATCACTTTCCTTCTAATCCAACCTACATACATTCCACATTACTTTAAACTTCTACTTCTCTACTGAAAAACCTTAAATGACTGTCTAATATAAGACTTCAAACTTGTTACATTTTTAAGGTTTTTTATACTCTGGCCCCAAATTTCTTTCTACTCCTCCTCTATATGACCCTTCTACTCCTAACAGATAGTATGAGATAGAATTTCAAAAGGTGACTGAATTAAAGAGAAGAAAATATTTCAGTTGAAAAAAAGGAATTACGGCAGGAAAGTTACCCTGGAGGAAACATAAAGTGTGTATACAACCTCCAGCAGCTTTTCTCAGAAAGTTTCTAAGCCAACCCCGAAAGGGGAAAACATCCTAGGAACAAGGTCTATTGGGCAGTGAGGACTAAGGATTTTAATGCATTGCTTCTAAAAAAGGCAACAAGATCTGGGATCTAACCCTGTGTGAGACACAGACTTGATGTTTCAACCTGAGAGGTGGGGCTGGGGAGACTTGGAAAGACACACCCTGAATAACAGCATGATCCATCCTCTTGCCTGAGATGAGCCTACTATACCCACAGTGTGTCAACAAAACTCTAGGCGTTCTGAGTCACTGAATCAGTCACTTGCTGAGAAGAACAGAGCTGTATCTCACTGTACAAAAGACACTGATGATGGGAAAAGCAGAAAGTTCTGCCAAACAACATATTGCCTATGCCTACTATAAGCTGAGATGCTGAGGTCCATCTACTGTTTTTTCTTTCTTAGGTTTTTTTTTGTTTTGTTTTGTTTTGTTTTTTTTTTTTTTTTTGAGACAGGGTCTCACTGTGTAGTTCAGAGTGGCCATAAACTTACTATGTAACCCTGGCTGGCCTTGAACTCATGGCAATCCTCCTGCCCCAGCCTCCGAAGTGCTGGGATTATGGGTGTGTGGCACCACACCCAGCAACTTTTCTTGTTTTAAACATAGACAATGGTTTCTTTTTTTTGGTGGTGGTGGGGTACTGGGGCTTGAACTCACAAGCTCACGCTTACCAGGCAAGTGCTTGAGCCACTGTGCTAAATCCCCAGCCCCTAATGGTTTCAATTTATGCTAGAAGAATATTATCACTGCTAAATTTTCTCAAAATAATCAAAGTTAAAATTGCTAAATTCTCCCAAGAAAAATCCACTTTTGGCATTTTGGTATATACTATTCTAAAATCCTTTTAGTTGTAGAGTATGAGCACAAAGATGAATATACAAAGATGCACAACATTGTATGATTAAGAAAAACCATCTCAATCTAAATGTTCATCATAGCCAGCCATGGAGGCACAAGCCTGTAATCCCAGCACTCAGGAGGCTGAGGCAGGAGGACTACCACAAATTCAAGGCCAGCCTGGGCTATGTAGTGAGTTCAAGGTCAGACTGAACTGCAAAGCAAGATATTCTCTAAAAAAAAAAAAAAAAAAAAAAAAAAAAAAAAAAAAAAAAAAAAAAAAAAAAAAAAAAAAGTAATAGCACAAAATAATTTTACCTGTTAGACTGGCAAAAATTAAAAGATCATGTAGCCAGGCATGGTGGCGCATGCCTTTAATCCCAGCACTTGGTAGGCTGAAGTAGGAGGATCGTTGTGAGTTTCAGACCATGTAGCCAGGCATGGTGGCGCATGCCTTTAATCCCAGCACTTGGTAGGCTGAAGTAGGAGGATCGTTGTGAGTTTCAGACCAACCTGGGCTACAAAGTGAGTTCAAGGCCAGCCTGAACTGCATAGTGAGACCCTGTCTCAAAAAACTAGGGCCAGGGATTTAGCTCAGTGGCATAAGCACCTGCCTGCCAGGCGTGAGGTTGTGAGTTCAATCCCTGGTACCAAAAAAAAAAAAAGAAAAGAAAAGAAAAGATCATGTATATAATAGGTATTAGTAAAAATCCAAATGAAGGACATTTTAGTACTTCCCACACTATAAAAGAATATAAACCAAGTAAGTCGTTTTTATTTATTTTTTGTA